>JAREIK010017917.1:0-26814 GCA_029783825.1 Sapria himalayana | reverse complement strand
CTGCTCCACTCCTCTTTGTCCTGCACCACTTGCCTTTTGCTATTTCCCCACCTAGGATCCCCAAATAGCATAAAAAAGTAAACATCTTAGATTAGAGGACCAGATCGAGGGAAGGACCGGGCAATCAAAGAAAGAAGCCAGCTTAAAAGCAAGCACCCTACCCTGGTCGAAACGAAGCGCATGCGATGAGGAGAAGAGAGAGACCACCAATGCAAGTGGATCGACTTAAGCATCGATTTCGAAGGCGACAACATGAAGCATGAAAATAGAGCCAGCCACTTTTTTCGTTAATAATGTTACAAGCAACAACGAGAAAATACGCTCTTGGATGCATGCCCCTATCTCCCACCCATCGTCCTGATCTTGGCTTGGAGTATCCAAGTAGCGCTAAAACGACAAAGCGAACTATTGGAATTATTGGGCTTAGCCCTCTTTTACACCAACTCAATAACAAGCGCCGAACAAGGATGAAAGAAATCCAATTTTTAAGAGAAATGGCTTAAGCCAGTCTTCCATGGTTTGATGGAAGAGCTAAACCTGAACCAGCCAGATCGGGGGTATGAAGGAGAGTCTTCCAGCCAATCACGCAGGAATCTACTTTAGAATTTATTTCACGCGTCGACATGCTTCTACCTTTCCTCGACTAAAATCCACATAAAAAAATAGATCCAGGTGCATCCTAATAATATAATATAAATGAGTCTTTCATTTTGGCAGCGGGGAGGAGAATTCCAGCATGAAAGAGACCAACCTAACCTGAAACAATGTAATCAAAAAAGATCATTTAATTCAAGAAGGAAGTAATTTACAAGGCTCTAAGAGAGAGAGCCATGATCCCGTATTGGATTCTTTCCTTTACCGATGCCCCCTCCGTATTGATTGACAGGTAACCTCCTTTTGCTGCCTGCACTGATCACTAGATATTGCCAGGGAGGGTTTTAAAAAGTGTCTGACACTAACCGTATGCCCGGTTGACACATACTAGGTAGGGGTTGAACTCTCAATATCCATACTCCTCATATCCGGTGCCCGCCTCGCCTGAAACAAACTCCTTGGCCATTCATTAGTCATATTCCCCCTCGCTGGTTTGCCTTTGCCTTTCGTGGTTGGTGACAAGAAGGGATTTTGTACTTGACTCGCCAGACCAAGAAAGAGATTCACGAATACCAACCATCACTGGAGGAGCAGTTCACATGGCAACATCTCCTTGAATTGCTGTGATGATTTCAAACCCTTTTTTCATTCCCTTGTTTACGAAACTGGGCTATGATTCACATCGAGAAAGAGGAGTGGAACAACTACCTTCCAAGTCTATCGGGACTCTACCTATTGGGTTGATTCTTGCCCTGGGCTTCACTCCCTTAATCCCGGGACTCGTTCGGCCTTCGGTTGCATAGAGCATAGATGAGGAGGCCGCGTCTGGTGGATCAATCTCTAACGCTCCTTTCAGCCACTCCATTCCTCAGCAAAGCAATCCGGTCGGTGCGGACAAGACAGGGAGGTACCAGCCAACTATCGCGCACTGAAACTGACCCCGGTGGAAGAGGGTAAGCTTTCTATGTGGATAGGACGTATCAACACCTTTTGCATCTTTTAAAGTCAAGAAGAAAGAAGAATCTTGTGTTGGGTCCTGAGGGCCAGGATGGCCGAAGATCAAGACCTAAATCAGGGGTTGATCCCAGGGCAATAACGATGAAGGAATTTGAGCGCTGATGTAGCTAACAGCCTCATAGTCGATTCATTAGGGTCGTCACCTTCTACCCGGAAGTATCCACCGTTTTCTTTGTCTGTTAAGCCTCACAGCTATGGGACTTCCTAAATAAAACTGCAATCGCAGTTGATCAACCACTCACAAGACCACCGAGATCTTCGACTTAGCTCCCAAAGGTAATCCACCCCCCCAACCGGGAGCGGAAGATAACGAAAGGGAGACAAAGTCCTAACAAAATCATAACACAAGAACCTCCGTCTACATCATAACACAAGCTATCAATTCCATCTATCATATCAGTCGATCCGATTCGTTCTTATCTATAGATAAATAAGGCAAGAGAGAACTTATGACCTCGCGGATGGAGAGAGGATTCGAACCCCCGGTATTCCTATCAATACTTCGGTTTTCAAGACGACTCTTTCAACCGCTCAGACATCCATCCCATTCGCGCCTCGCCCGCCCTATCTATCCGCGCGCTGGCAGGTAGGGGCTTCTCTATGTGATTCGCTACGCTTGCTTGCGCCTATCCGCGGACTCTATTGCTGCCGGTTAGCGAAAACTTTTCCGGTAGGACGAATCGCTACGCTTCGCTTGTTTCTATATGATAATATGCACCTTGGTTGCTGCGCTCCCTGCGGGTAATAGCAAGAGAGTGAAGAACGAATGATCCTCAAAAAGATGTGATTGAGTCCGACCAAGCGAGTGAGTTGAAAGGCGGTGGGCAAGAGAGCGAGTTCGACTCGCAAACGATCAGCAAGTGAAGGACCGATCCTGGCGCTTTTGCGCCAGTACTGTTGCGAGACTGTACTTTGGCGGCTCACTGAGCAACATATAGGACTAAGGTTGCCCATCACTCCCTCGCTTCTTTTTTGAATGCCCTTTAGATTCTCTTTCTAGTAGGGTTCCTCCATAAGAACACTGAACGCCCAGCTTCGCAGAGCAGCTCTTCTCCCCAGCCCACAGCATAGTGTGGAATCTGGATCGTTTCATCGAGCACCATTTATTTTAGATAGAAAGGTGTTCTGACTCTATTGGATCAAGTCATAACCTACGCCTTCTACTAGTATACTACTATGGAGAGACTAAGCTCTCTTTCAGAGATTGGACTCTCTTTACTTTGATTAGCCCCTACTAGTAAGAAGCTGTTCCCGAGCCAGGTTCCCTGGATCCACGTGTTCCTAGTCGGCCTAAATGGATGAATGAAGAAGCGCGGCCCGGGTAGACTTCAAGAGCTCTGCTCTGCGTATCCTCCTACTTATTATTCTGATTCGGTGGGTCATAAAAACATACGAACCGCCTACTCTTAATTGAAAGCCCTACCAAACTATTTAATAAAATGAAAGCTGCTTGCCCTCACTAATAAAAAACAGCAATCCCTCCCCTTCTGTTACCTACTTTGACTCATATCTTCGGTATACCTCAATACAAGACAAGCACAGGAAAGGATATTCAATCAAAACCGGGCTCTCGCCCTATTCTATTCTCTTCTCAATTGCCTATCCTTTATAGATGAGGGGGAGTACCTTAGCAGTAGCTTCCAACACTTAAGATTGACCTCCTCCAGTGCCAGATATTCATGTTTTATTAATTTAATACGGGACTACTTACTTACCTAAATAAAGTTCACTTCTGACTTACCAAATAAGTTTACTGAAGGAACTGACCTAAGCATAGCTCTCGATCTCAAATACAAATGCCAAGAAAGAGATTAGATTCCTGGGATAAGTGGAAAAAATGTCTTTTATTTCTCTTTGAAGGCTTTTTTTGTCCTACTTATATATTCCTCCAGCCTATCGAAATTCGTGTGGTTATTAACCAACAACACATGCACTTTGTTGGCACTAAAAAAAGGTTTTTTCAATCCACTAGTGCAACTGAAGGAATTACCTCTTCTGAACCGGAAGAAGAAAGAAAGAGCTCATAACCACTGCTTGTGAACAGATCTCCTCAACTGAAGGCGCACCCACTCTTACTATAAGTCTAGTCTCAATCTTCCTATGAATCTATCTATTCTAGTGGCATAAGGAAGAGTGACCACCAAGATAAGCGACCGAACCTGGCTGCCCAAGCAGCACTACGTACCTCTCGTTAATAAATCAAGTCGCACGTAGTTCTATCCTATGGTAAGAAGAAAACATTAGTACGAGTTCCGCGACTCCGTCTTTGTTATTGGTAGTGGAATGAGTAAGGTTGCTGCTACCCCGTCCTCTTTTCTTTAGAAGGTCAAAGATTCAGTCCTTTCCCTTACCTTTTCATCGATTAGCCTGTGTTACGCGTCTCAGTTACAATCCTAATTGCCCGATTTGAGTTCCATTCAGCCGAGTAAGCCGCCTACTTCTGCTTCTCTTTCTTTTTTCTTTCTTAATTCGTCTAACCTCGACATGTAGGTATCCCAAAACTCCTTGTCCCCTGAGTGTGCGAATCTGATTGAGTAAGGTCTCAACTGCCCACTCTGAGCCTTTTCTTGCTCAGCCGCTAACTTCATAGCGTTGAAAATCCTTTTCCGTCTGCTCGTGCTCGTTGTCGAGCTTCAGAACTATAGGTAGGCCTTTGCCCGACCTGGTGGGCATCTCCAGGGGCCAGGTGGCGCAGTTCCCTAGGGGCCGACCCGACACCGACCTTCGGTCGATTCAGTGGGATTTTGTTACTTAACGTCAGCTCTGTAGGCAGGTTGATGTCTGTCTACATAGTTCCTTTGGTAGTAACCAGAGGTGCCACCCAATGTCCATCCATGAGTTTGGACATCAAGGTGAGTCCTGGTTTGTGTACTCGAGTCTTTGACTGGGATACAAAGCGGGTGTATGGTTAGTCATGGGCAACGCGGGCCCGTATTAAACGAGGCGTGTTGGTGGCAGTAACCCACTGTCGTCGCACCCTTGAGTAGATCAAACTGGTGCGGATAATCCGACAACCCATGCATACCCTCTTCCAGTCACTGCTTCGTGTTGCACCGATCAGGTGGCAGAAAGTTTGAAAAGACTCTCGGTTATTAAGGTCACTGCTTAACAAACTTGATAGCCCTTCTACCGTTGGAGCGGTCTTACTAAGGAGTTATGTATTGGAGCTTACCTGTTTGCTCGTACGGTAATGAGGGTGGCCCGACGTTCGGGGATGTTGCATTGCGCTTTCTATTTAAAGCAGTGTGCATCCTCGCTTCAGAGGGCTTATGGTGGAGAATTTCACCATGACTCACTTCCCGTACCCATCTCTCTGACACGCTCAGGGTATCCGAGGATAGATAATCCCCTCTTTTCATCGAAAACTTATATACAAGAGGGATGATTATAGTGATGTGTTAATTCAGATCTATCTTTCCTTCGGAACCTTGGCAAAGGTTGTTTGCCTTACCAAGAAGGCAAGTAAGGATACGTTCTCTAGCATTATCACTCCAGTCTTGGACTTGGACTCTGTGTTGTCTTTGATGTCTGATATTAAGCTACTGCGTTCCTGATATCGCCCAAAGATACATGCCTTGGGTGTCACGGATACCCCTTCATCAAGGGTTGAAGTGGGAGCCTACGTGGAAGGCCCTTCCAACTCATAAGCTCACTGAGAAAATTCTGAGGTAGCGTCGAAAGATCAAGAGGAAGGTATCAGGACTTCGTTCCTGCTTCACCTCTTTACCTTTTGAGCTTGCCGTCCTTCTTGTGTTTGTTTACACATGCACAGGGAGAGCTGTGGTCTCAGAGTTGTTTGTGGCCAGAGTTTACTCGTTATGCGTTGGACAGCAACAATAAGCTGATTACGGGATGGAGCCTTGATTGGTTCCAGGACCGTATAGGCCGATGGTTGCCCTCCTGTGAGGAGTTTAAGATCCCTCCCATTCCGGGTAGACTCGGGGCTTCGTTAGAAGGTGGCGGCAAGCGCCGTATATTCGCCATTGGGAACTACGTTAATCAGAGGTTGTTACACCCCTTCCATGTTTGGGTGGCGGAGGTCTTAAGACGTCTCCCCCAAGATGGGACTTTTAACCAAACACAGCCTCTTGATCGACTGGTTGGCAGTAGGCACTGTTTCTCCTTTGACTTAAAGTTGGCCACTGATCGTTGGCCTTTAGTCTTTCTGTTTGAGGTGGTGCAGTACCTATTCGACCGCTCCTTTGCCTCAAGTGTGGTTAAGAATAAACTTGCATGCAATATCTTTGAGGTGCCTTTTGTTAAACGAAGGTTATCTCCAGTATGCTTTGTGGAAAGGCAGCCGTTGGGATATCACGGTTCTTGGCCTATTTTCGCGCTATCACACCATATATTAGTGTGGTGGTGTGCGGAACAGGTGCACCCTGGTGTACGCTTTACATCGTACGCGGTACTCGGTTCTGATGTTGTCATTGCTGATCAGGAAGTCGCCAAAGTCTATGAATCCGCTTTGGGTAGATTGGGGGTAACAATAAGTTATCAAAAGTCCTTGATCTCCCATTCTGGTTCTGCTGAGTTTGCTAAACGCTTCAGGGTTAGGGAATTGAGAAAAGATTGATCTCCTATCTAAATTCGGAGTTTGTTAAACTCCCACCATCCATGTGGATCCATGGCGGTTCATATGAAGTACCCTTTCAAGCGGTTTTCTACCCTTGCTCGGGTGGCTGGTGCTAATTACCGTGTTTTGGCACGCTTGGACCATCACCGGTCGGCGCACTATGGGCGCCTCTGGGCGATGTGGACTAAGATTGAAATGCCGTTCCATCTTTGGATTGGGAGGGGAAGCGAGCAGCAAAGCGAACGGAGTCAGGCCCAACCACTTCACCAGTCCGGAGTAGAGCAGCACTGCCCTAGTCCGTCCGAAGCAGTACCGTTAGCCTGATGCTATGGTCTCGGGGCAATAAGACAGATTCGCCTCGCTTCGTTTCATGACAGGGTTGGCTCTCTGGAATGGTATGCCATCTTGCTGCTTTGGCATTGGCATTGGCATAAGGTAGGTCTTTCTTAGAGGGCTGTTCTGCTCTGCTTTGCTCTGCTGTGGTGTTTGGTTGCGACGCGCCCGGGAACTAAGTGTCGGGATCGGTTTTTGGTACCGGCATGCAAAGGTTCGAATCCTTTTACTCCAGATTATGAACACCCGATCGGATCTGTCAAGAACGAGCTGACGACTACAGGGGAAGCGGTGCAGTCCCTGAGCCCAGCTTGTAGCAAGCCATGTGCCTTGAACCCACTTTGCTAAGAGAAGATAGAGAAGGGAAAGACAGACGGCAGAAAGCAAGCAATCCTTCCAACCAGCCAACCCGAATAGTCCGATTTTTCCTCCACGGCGATAAGGGGCTAAAAGATCTACAACTTGAATTCCTGTTTCCAAAATAAATAGAGAATTTTGTATCTAACTGTATAAAGGCGGGCGCAGATCTATGAATAGGAGATGTTGTGCGAGTATCTACAGGACCTAAATTAAATTATCAACAGGCTCTCCAAGCACATTTAAAATTCGTCCGAGAGTCGCTCCACCGACTGGAACACTTAGAGGCCGTGGCAATCACTTCCATTCCTCTCATTATACCATCTGTAGCACTCATAGCTACAGCTCTAACTCCATTATTTCCTAATAATTGCTGTACCTCACAAGTCACATTCATTTGTTGACCGACAGTATCTCGACCCTTAACTACCGGAGCGTTGTAAATATTAGGCATCTTGCCCGGGGGAAAAGCTACATCCAGTACCGGACCAATGATTTGAGCGAGACGCCCCAGGTTTTTTTTTCAAGCGTGGAAACCCTAGCAATAAGGATGCAGGGTGGTCGAAGATCAGGGGAATATGAATTGAATGAACTCTTCCTACTTGAAGCTAGAAATGCGATTCGATCTCTTTCACGCTAAGTTGCTTTCTTAATCTAGATTTGGTTGGTGTGCATTGATTGTCAGTTAGCTGGGTAATCCTGAAAGACAGGAAGATGCGGATAAAACAATAGACTGATAGAAAGACCAGACGGATCTACCCGCTGACGAGTCGACTCCCACCAGCCTGTCTCTTCTACCCGTTACTATTTGATTTGATAGGCCCGCCTTATGA
The DNA here is from genome assembly GCA_029783825.1 of Sapria himalayana. NCBI lineage: Eukaryota > Viridiplantae > Streptophyta > Magnoliopsida > Malpighiales > Rafflesiaceae > Sapria > Sapria himalayana. The sequence goes on along the minus strand of JAREIK010017917.1, from coordinate 19,104 downwards.
ACTGGCTTTTCTACCTGACCCGTGATCCTTATGCAACTCTCTCTGAATAGAGTTTAGTTTCCGGAGTAAAGAAAAGAGTAACCTCTTCTTTGCTTTGAGCAAGGCCTATCTCCAAATGCCTCCTACTTCTTCGGATTAGAGGGAGCGCGCTTCAAGTGTAAACTCAAGCTGCGAGAGATCGCTGCAGTCTTCGAATCAGCAAATTGATCTATACGCGGACGGAAAAGGGATCGACGCTCTTCCCCTTAATCAGCAACCCTATTATAAGTATAAGCACTCTATAATAGAATAAAGGGGGCAACGCTAAAGCCCTGACGCCTTGTTCTTTGAGACCTACACTTTAAGCCTCCACTTGCTGCCTACGCTTGCTAGTTTCCTACCGTACTAGCTCCCTATCGGTCTACCGGTCTCGCCAGCCTTAGCCTTCCTCTTGACTAAGCCCCGCTTGCTCCGTAGTGCGCTGATTAAGGCATTTCCTACGTAGGAATAAGCACTTTGTCTTGTCGCTTTTTAGCTGGGTTTCTTGAATTGTTTCTAGTTTGCCTATATATATATATAAGTCGAATATCACTTCTTTATTAAAGAGTAAGAATGGTGGCGTTATCACTTGTTCAAGAGCGAGATAATTAGAGCATGCAGCTGATAATGGAGACAGAGATATAAAAAGTGTGCAGTGAGGGTGCTCGTAGATCTTAGTGGTCTACGATCAGTAGGTAGCCAGTCTTTACTTAACTCGGCCCAGCAAACGAAGGCCACTTTCGAAGGGGGCGCTAGCGCGCACTTCCATTTTCTCGCTTCCCTACGGAACAGAATGAAAGGGCTGGGCTTATGATTTAACACAAAAAGAATAAAATGAATAAGATTGAATTGATCTTTGACCTTGCCGTCAAGAACTGCTGTTCAGGTTTAGGAAGAATCATGTCTTTTATTAAGTTAAAGTGTGAAAGCCGAAACTGAATAGGAACGCTAAAGCCCTCTTTCTCGTGCACAGGATTCAAAGAGGGCTGACAAGAAAAGGGGGTAGTGTTCGGGTTATGTATAATGACGATTCGCAAAGTGCAGGTTTGCATCCGATGCCTACAAGACAAGGGCTTGCCCAAGTAATCACGTAAAAGGAGGGGCGCCGCGCCTCTTTATACTGAATCCTGCCAAGGACCGAGAATCCCCTGTCTCAGAATCACAGCACCAGTGGCTCCATTCCGTATAGCGAACAATCCGGGACATATCACCCTAGAGCTTAATATACTGTCCGTGCCAAATAAAGACCAAAGTGGGACTCTTCCTCAACGTGATAGTAGAAACAACTAGGCGTAGCTTTGACAATTCTTGTTTGGTGCCGCAATGGCGCAACCGCATCTGCAAGTAGAATCTCGATACATGAACTGCGCTTAACACTGACAAAATCCTAATGCACACATTTTGACTTGATCACAAAGTGGCAAACGCATATAAAAAGAAACCAGAGGAGCGGAGACTCATTCAGGCAAGTCACTTCACTTCGTCATACGACCGACGAACCCGACCCTCAACTTGCACCTTCATCTTGAACTTGAACCGCAACGCAAGATCAATTCCACTTGCACTTTCAAATAAAAAAGTAAAGGTAAGGAAGATTCACTGAACAAAGACCAACTCGACCAAAGAAACATACAGATCAAGTTTGCAATCTGTTTATCGCTTAAAAAAATCCCGAAGCGGCTCGATAACGTATCTTTCCAGCGGTTAGCGAGGAGAAAGCGCGAATACCTCTTCTCTCACTATACTGACTTCCCGGCAAAGCAACGGAGAAAGAGTGACCGACCACAGGTACCAACACTACTAGAACGGCACTGACAACTCAAAATCATAATGGCGCTCGCCTATTCCTCTCTCGGATCTACGACCACCCTCCCAGGAATGGGTATATTTATCAATATTTCCGGTTAGTAGGATGGAGCTATACGCAAGCCAATGCCAAGCGCTTTCGAAACCTTCTCTTTAAAAGTGCGGACGCAATCAGTGATGGCGCAGAGGACCAAACGCTTCCGCGGAGTTACTGGTGAAAGGCAAGCAACGCAAGGTGGATTGATGCTCTTTAGGCCGCACCGACCGCATGACGGCAATTGACTTTTTATGTTATGTTCAAAAAGAGCACTGGCCACCCTAACCGAGCCATGATAGCCAACGTACCACACACGTAGACCAAAGTCTCGATCACAGGAAAGGTCAACTAGACCGGAGCTCGATCCACACACGGCATGAACCTCTGGGGTATAAAAGGCAAAGGGCAGTTGAACCGGAGACGCGCCTTTTCCGCAATTAGCACTCTCGCATTCTGCTTTTTTTCTCACCATAGCTCGGTCCCTTTTCAAAGAAAGAGCCCTGCTTTTGGCCCCTGGAAAAAAACGACAAATGAGAAGGATGCTTATCAAAAGTGTCATACGACAGGAGTGGCGATATTGGGACGATAGCCTCTTTGGAGAAAGATAGAATCGTGTTTAAATAATTTAAAAAGATACTTTTTACTTTTTTGTTTAAACTAAGAAACATTCTTGAAAACTACCCTATAGTACTACCCCTCTCTACGACCACTTCTGATCTTCGATCAGCCTGATCTACGACCAACCTTTTCTCAATAATAAAAAACTTGGTCATGACCCTTGGCATGGCATAGTTCAGATTGAACGACGAAGAAAATCATCATTACCTGCACCTCTTACATTCCACAGTAGCATCTTCATATAAATCCAAATATGTGGAAACACGGGAGGCCCTTCGAGGACTGAATTCCGTCGACGATTCCGTCTGAGCCCTGAGCCAGCTGCAGCATTATCTCTTTCTCCCAAGGTGGAAAACCCACTGACGCATTCAACATCCGGTGATTGAGTCTCTCCGACCAAATAGAGTGGATCCAACATATTAGTTCGTACGCTCGCCGATCCGGAATAACCAGGGCCGGGTGGAACGTTGGTGGGGCCATACCAAACCGCCTCACTGCGAAGGTAGAAGACCCTAGCGGGAGGTCCGGTATCAGAAAGGGCGGCATGAGCCAGCATGGGAACGGCGGGCGGCTCTAAGGGGTTGTTGAGAAAATTGTTAATTAATATTAAGCGAGGCCTATTGCAGGCAGAACTTTCATTGAATTTACTTTGTTTTTAGAAGGAGAGATAGATGGAATGGAGAAGAAGAAACTGGAAGAACAGAAAGATGAGGTTAGGGAGACTGCTTGGATATGCTACCTGCATCCACCTCCTGTGGGTTTTCATCCAAGTTGTCTTCATCAACTACCATCTGCTCAGCTCTATCGACTATGTCAATGCCAGCTGTCAGCTGTATGGTCCATATTCTTATTATGACTATCAGTCTGCATATGGTCGCCTCATTCTCCAAATTCGTGGGCTCAACTTAAAACTTCCAAGACAGAAAAGCGGGAGGGATCGAACTAGCCTGGTTCACCAGACGACTTGGGGAAGGAACATTCGTTACTAGCTGGCCCACTCCCATTATCTTTCATCTGCGATCTTGGCTTGGGTTGCTCCGACCCGACCCTTGCTCCTTCAAGGGCTTTTTTTATAGATTAAAGGAAGGGGTATTTTATGTGGCTTTGAAGCAGGGCCAGAGAGATTGCAAAACTTTCGGAGACGGGATGAAAAGATTTTTGGTAGGCTTGATATGGATACAGCTGCTTTATCACCCACCCTAGAATCAAGCAGTTCGACTATACCGCCTTAATTCCCTCATTCAGGACAGATGGAAGCAGGTTATGGATCTGTTTAAGTTGGTCGATCAATCCCTCCTTTCTTTTCCTCCGGACACCTTAGAATAGATTGGATTGGAAGGAGGGTGAGGAACGAACAAAAAGGTTTGACTGCTGGGATCCCAATCAGCCTGCATCAGCGGAAAATGGAACTATCGAATCACGCTCGCTTTCTCGGTATGGGATGAATTGCTTAATCGGCATTTCTTTCCTTCCCTAAGTCGATCCACTAGTAGGTAGCGGTAGGAGATTAAATACAAAAGACCTTCCCTTATTAGCCTGGGTTTGATTGGCCCGAGGCCAGTCGAGAAGAAATAGAATCAATAGATTGAACGGTAGATAAAGGCAACGAAGCTGAGAGGGGTAGATCTATCTAATATGGACCGAGAACGGAGGGTCCTCGCCAACTGCTTATCTCTCTTCCTCGCATTCCATTCATGACCTAACGACTCTCCCTGTTTCGGGGAGGGAATCACTTGTAAGAAAGAAGTCTCCTCCAGCATTGAAGTGCCTAATCTGAATCTGATCTAGGAAAGTGTCCAGTAAGCTATATCTAGCAGCTCCCCCGTCCGCGATGCATGGAAGGATCGTGGTGGCGGATCAGGAACCGGCTGACCAATCCCAAACTGCCGTCACACTCTCTCACCCAGGTACCACTCGACGTGGTCCAGTCCACTCGGGCACCTCTACTCAATTCGGTCGATTCAGTCACGTATCGAAGAGGGCTATAAGTAGGCCGTTTGCTATTGCTATAAGGGCTGCTCGCCTTTATACGACTTGGCTTCGCTATCGCTCATGTATTGTGGTCGACCTATAAAGCAGTCTTCCTGCCATACCAGAATGCCTATTATCTAGTGCTAGAAGCTTCGCCAGAAGCAAACGATGTCGCTCTGCTTCGTAGACAAGGCTCGTTCCGTACTTGACTTACGAGCTCGTGTAGTACTCGCCCCTCTCTCTAAAGGGGCTTATGCACTCCACTCGCTGTCTACTAAACGAGCGAGCGATCCTCTTCCTCACCCTACTCTTTTCTTTCTGCTTTACCCGGTTTGGGGGATTAATTGATTGGATACCCGAGAACCATAATCTTTCCTAGGAACAGCTTCTACGACGATAGATAGGGGTCAGGTTTGTTTGGCATCTATGCCCCCTGCCCTCCAAACAGTATGGGAGCCTTTCAGCTCGTACTGCTCACACTCCTAGATCTTCACGGCACCTCCTTCACCACTGCTCCCAGCTCCGAAAAGCGAGGCCTCAGCTTTCAACAACACAAAAAAAAAGGCAACTAAGGTTGCCCACTGATCGATCCTAGGTGAAAGACAATCCCTTCGCCTCTCGGAAGTGAGAAAGCGAACAGCAAGTTTAATAATAATACATTATCAGCTTCATAGCTCCAACCTAGACAAGGGGCAAGCCAAAACCTGCTTAAGGAATGGCTTCATTCTTCTTATTCTTATTACAAAAAAAAGGAAAGAAAGGGGAGCAGGGAATCGCAAGAATTGATCAGTCCTATATTGAATTGCATGGGGTGGGAAAGACAGGTTCGGAAATTGCCGGATTAGCAGGAGGAAGGGCGGCCCCACCTGAAACAAAGGTGTACATACATAAAGAAAGAGGCTGGTTATGGCCTTGACTTGTCCTTCCCATCTATCTTGACCAGGAAGGGGAGTAGGGTAGGGGGGAGGCCTTATCTATTTTTAGGGATCCCTCCGATTTAGTCCAGGCTTCCCGGACTCGTAACAGACGGCTAGGAACAATCAAATCAAAAGGTAAGTAGTCTCTGCCGTTGCAGGTCCTTCTCCTTCCGCTGAGACGGCCCTTTTTCTTTTTTGTTCACCGCGGCACGAAAGAATGTCTCAGAAAGAGAGTGGCGCCTAGCCGTTAAGAGCGTCTGTTGTCTTTGTAGAGGAACAGTACGATCTTGGACTGGCCCTCTTCGCATGACCTAGAAAGAAAAAGAAGTCCGTGCTACTATAAGGCCTCTAAACTCCTCCCTCAGGACACTGTTGCGTTGCCCAGGGGGACGGGGTAGCCCCGACTTCCATAGGTCCTTGGTTCGACCTCCTCATGAGAATGGAGGTCCTTGCGCGGGCGTCTCCTCCCTAAGACTTGCTTGCTCTTTATGGAGTGCCCCGTGGTTCCTCGAGTGCCAGCCGCAGAGAGAAATGCCCTCCACTAGGGCGCTATTGGCCACTAACCACTCGCTCGCCGGCCGCTTGGGCTCCGCGTTTCAAGTTCGTTATCCTAACCGTCTCCTCTGCTCTACCGGGAGCCAGTTCCGGCTTGCTTCTCGGGTGGGCTCCAGTGTTTGCTTGCTTCTTTTTATTCTTAAGAGAAGCTACACAAGCCAGTGTGGTGCGGCTGAGCCAGAGTGGGCTCAGCAGTCGGCCTATGTTTCCGGGCGCACGCATAAAGGCATGATGAGTTCCACAAATCTCACTGCACTGACCATAGTAAACTCCTTCTCGTTGTACCAAAATATAGATCTGATTTGAACGACCAGGTACAGCATCACATTTTACACCTAAGGAGGGTACAGCCCAACTATGAGGTACATCAGCAGATGTGACAATAAGACGTAGATTTGTTTTGGCTGGTACAACCACTCTCTTGTCCACTTCTAATAAACGTGATTGACCCAATTCTAGATCATCTTCTGGAATCGTATAACTTTCAAAGAGGAGTGACTCTTCATCGGAACTGTTATAGTCTGAATACTCATAAGTCCGATACCATTGATGTCCAATAGCTTTGATAGTAATGGCAGGATCTACGACTACCTCGTCCATTGAGTATAACAGAGCAAATGATGGTATAGCAATGAACATCGGGATGATACTAGGAAATATGGTCCGAAGAATCTCGATAGTAGTTCCATGAACAATCCTTTGCGGGATTGGATTTGTTTTATAGTGGAAATTAAATAAAGCGCGAACCGAGATCCGTAATACGAAAACCAAAATGAGAATGAGGAAGAAAAAGATATCGTGATGTAAGTCCTTTATTCCTTGCATCATAGGTGTTGCTGCGTCTTGAGATCCTAATTGCCATGGTTCCGCTGCATCACAGGGAGAAATCGTGAGGAATAGCCATTCTAGAACAATCATTTTGTTTGCTTCATTCTTTGACCGCTCCCCCCCAAAAAAAGAAAAAGAAGAGAGACTGATTATTTGTATCCCAATTAAGTTAAGTCAGACTGAAATCCTTGGTTGGTTGTTGACCAACGGAAAGCATGGGAGTAAGGCTTGATCCTTCAGCGCAGTTGCAGCCTATTATCTAGATATAGCAAGAGCTGCTCCTAGTCGGAAAAGATAAAATAGAGAGTGGCTAGCGCCCACGCCCACCCCATGGAGAAAGCTAACCAAGGAGATAGTGACATAGATCAGAGAATGGAATATTGATTGTAGAAGCTAAGCTCACTCAAATATGGGAGTTCCTTAATACAGATAATAATACCAGCCATCCTGCTGTGACTTTTTTTCTCGTTTATACAATATGGAACTCTTCTTTATAACTAACTCTTTGAGCGTGGCTCTAAGCTCCACCTTTCGCATACTCTCCTCGATCGTCTGATCCATTGATGAGTTAAGTTAGGAGAATTGAGGATGTAGAGAATCCGATCATTGCTCAGCTGCTCGGGACATTGAAGAAGACTGTCCATCATCGAAACTGAAAGCAAAGAAAGCCTTGGTTGAGCTTTTGAGTTGGCTTGAAATGTACACACAGGAGTGTAGGCGTGACATAATTTACGGAAGCCAAGCAGCGTCAAGACGAGTCTGTTGATTACTTTCTCGCCATATGGAGAAAGATTTCACTCTCCTGTGAGCAAGAGTTATTCGAAGCGCAACAACTTCAGATGTGCATCAATTGCTTCAGATAGGAGTTGTCTCACATCTTGGCTTCTCAAACAATCAATACTTTTGATCCGGAAGCCCAGCCCAGATTTTTATAAAGAAGGAAGAAGCTAAGGGCATGAAAGAATAGGAAGAAGCGGGGATGGTTTAAAAAGTAGCTGCCGCTTAAGCTGTTAAGCAAATCCATACTTCTTCTTCATATACATGAAACCAAAAGGGTATGAGATAAGGACAAAGCAAAGCTTATTCTGGCGACGAACGCGCAAATTGGTTAAAGCGAAGTTCCCAGCTGCCGATTGATGTTGCACTCGTGTATAATCCGTTTGACTCAATGAATTGCTGGCTGGCAAGTAAACCATTAATTGACTCTTATAAAACGTAGATTGACATCTTGACAAAGAATGGAACAAGCCTAGTGTTAGATTCCCCTTAGGAAAGAAACGTGCTTTAATAGCCTATTTATAAACTCATGAGACCGTGACTCCCACTCCCAAAAGTCGTCAGATGCCTACTTTATCCCAGGTACCCCTTTTTAGCCAGGTTTATACCCATTTATGGAAATATTAAGTTAGTGTGAAGTTTACCTATCTGCATGAGGAGTTTGCCTCCCACGGTGCGGTTAGGAAATTATCTTTAAACCTGCATAGTGCATAGTATGGCTTATTTAATTAGATTTTGTTTGGACCAACCATAACGCATGACCTAGAAAGAAAAAGAAGTCCGTTACTGTTGGTCAGCATTACCCCTTCTCTCACTTAGCTCACTGCATTTGCTGGCGTAGAGTTTTGCTTCTTGCTTTTTAGAGTGGAAAAACTACTCATTCGCAATAACTTCTTTCAATTTCAATTTCGTATCAGCCGTTCATTTCGCAAGCGAGGCTGTAGGGGATTCCCGCAGGGCTATGGTCAGAACGAGTCCTTATGGTAGGAAGCCCAACAACATAATACCATTCTCAAGCTACTCCAGCCTCAAGCATACTCTCTCGAAAGGTGCAGGAGGTGCGGACGGAATTCGTCACCGCCTCTGTATCATACTTGAAGACCGTTGCTTGCAGTCAGTCATCTCGCTTTCTGAGCTCGAACTCTTATTCTTTTATTTCTCTGAGCTCTACAACATTGAGCCTTCAGTGAAAGATTCCCTAAGCTGTGCTCGCTTTGACTGGCTTTTCGAATCTAGGCTTTATACCGGACGTAGACTCCAACTGGTTCACAACGTGGCTTTCGAGTCAATCTTTCCTGTTGATTACCTTTTTTTTTCATTTATCACTTAAGTTAAGTTGTAAGTTGCCCCAGCTAGCAACCGGGTAAGCTACTAGATTAGATCTATTCTGTTGATACTTATCCTTATGAAAGAAAATATCTTTCTTTCCCCTACTTAACTTACTCAATAGTTTCACTCTCCTTTCCGGGCCGGGTTAGTTCTATTGTATTCGAAGTTGCTAACTACCTGGATTATTATCTTTCTTGCGGCCGCGGAACCTCAAACAAGTGAGAAAATAGGTTTATTTGCTTCAAACTTCCTATTTTTTTATTCGAAGTTGGAGGGGGAGCAACTTATCCTTCGATATTCACTTCGGCTGATATAGTCTTCGGACTTCCCTCCCCCTACTTCGACAGCTAATGACACACCGTTGAGTAGTTTCTTACTTTCACACTTCCAGAAGTGAGCTACGGTCAAATAGGTTGATGTTTCTCCTGAAGCTTGAAAGCGGCTTGGCTTCCTACTCTAACGGATTGGACTGAAACCGGCCTCAAAGTCAAAGCTTCCATCGCCGGAGACGATCATCTCAGGACTGATTCCCATTTAAATTCTTTGACCATCCGATTTCAAACCGTGAGTACTCCGTTTCACTCTAATTCCGCCTTCGACTGAGCAACCCTTTACCACCTTTCGATTAAAAGAATGGATGATACGGGTAAGACATGATCTGGTCATAGAAACATAGGGAGACATCAATTATCCTGACATCGGCATGCTATAAGCATCATAATGCTGAAGACACACCGAGCACTGTGACACAGTGAAAAGGAAGCCAGATCGTCTCACTAGTTTCATGACTTCTCTCGCAAAGAGAAGAGTTCAGCTAGTCTACTCACTTCTTTTCTTAGCGTAGAGATCTCAGACTATCCCCCTCCCTATTCTTATGATAAATCGGTACACATACGAATAGCGGTTTCGAATGAATTGCTGTTCTTGCTTTAATCGGTAAACTGTAACGGATCTGTACTGTGCTGTGAAAGATCTGTCTGATAGTAAACATTTTGTCGATCTATTGACATGGCACTTATCTGTAGAAATCAAGCTTGTTCAAGATAAACAAAATAAAATTAAAATTAATAAAGCTTAATCAAGCCTTCCGTTGCGGCGAGTTCTGTTGTCAACTGCAGTAGTGAATCGATTGAAATATTGAAGCTGTCTTATTGCCCTTGTTAGCAGCGAATCTGGAATCGGAACTTGGTCTCAACTAATCTGTTCTCTTCTGTCGGAGAGACTATAGGGTCCTTATGAGAGTGAGAGTTGGATTTAACCGGGGGAACCAACATAGCTTTGACTTTGAGGAAAGGCTCTGATTCGAGTTCGAGCATTAATAAGACTCACGAGCAGCTAGTCCCTCATTTCCTTAAGCGGACTAAAAGATGCTCGATTATCGTTCCTTCTTCTCTTGTTCGAGTAGTTATTTTCAGGCATTATGAGAGAGGATATAGTGGCCGCGGTCTGATAACGAGGAGACGTTTTATAGGAAATGGAGAAATCTGCATCCTTGCTATTTTTTACATAAAAGGGTTTTTTAGTTGTTTAAATGGTTAGGTTAGCCCTAGGGACACTCATGCGTTCATGGGCTTGACTTCCACGTTCTTTGGGTGTTCGGACGTGCCAGACTTTACCGCTCCTGACTTTGCACCATGGGATAGTTTCTGGTCGCATTTTGTAAGCTTGGATTGTAAGGACTTCCCTTGAGACTGAGTCACTGCCTCGTTATGATGATCCTTAGGCCACTCTGTGACCGGGGTTCCTGAGCAGCAAGATTGCCAAGAAAAGGACCACCTTAAAGCGAAGATGCAACTCAGTTGACTGCCAGTATCGACACCTAAGGCTATGGGGAGTTAGAATGAACAGCCGAATCAAGAGGAACAAGGTCAATCTCTACACTCTCCTTAATTTTTTATCTCTGGCTTTAATCATCCCAATCCAGGCGTAATTCCTCTTCCGTCCCACGCCACGAATAAGTCATGAGACATCTGCAAGAAGCTAAGAATAAGAAGCCTGCAGCCTCAAATCTACTACCAAGAGCTTCCTCCAAGTATAGACTCCGTCTTGGACTGACGAAAGGTAAGCCTTATTCCCAGCTATTTAAAACAAAACTATTACAAATAAAATAGTACCTTTATGTTCATTCTTTCGATTTTCCCTCCTCCTCACAGGTAACTGCTTCATAACAGAGTACAGAGTACAGAAATTGATTGACAGCCTTTCTCTCTATTGAACAATGAACAACATACCAGAGGTAACTCCTTACAAACTCGCAACAACTGCTGAAGTGGAGATGTCAGAACATTGAACTTTTGTAGAGACCGCATCTCAGCACAAAGACAAGTAACCAGCGTCTGGTCGTGAGGTATCTTCCAGACATTCCAAACACGAAGGGTACTGAACCTTATACTTCTGCTCGGCTGGCTGTGAGCGAAATTCCTTCTTAAGATCGAGATCAGGCTGTCAACGCAGTGGAGATTAGGGGGGGCGACAATCCATCCTCTCTTATCTTTGATGTCAGTGCAAAGATCCATTAGGTTCTTTTCATACTCCTAAAGTAAAGCGAGATCACTATATGATGGGGCAAACAAAAAAGGAGCCTTCACTAGTCATAATTGGCTGGGCCCCTTGTATCCGCATATGAAGGAAGCGTAACGTAGCATCTTGAGTTCGTGACGTGAGAGCTCTTCAGTTCGTGAGTTCTAAAGCTGCTATGCTTTAGCCTATCAACAAGGCAAAGCTTACTGCTTACTAATCGACTCGATCTTTATCGTAATCGTTCGTTGGTTGCGTTGATCGGCGGCTTGCAACATAACATCTGGAACGACCGATTGATGAATCTATAGCTTTCCGTCAATCGTCCAAGAATAAGAGTTGATTCCATAGCTGCGGTTAGGCCTTTATACTCTTCCTACTGTCAAGCTACTACAGGACCCTCTCATAGCCATCTATTTAGCATCCTAGCCCAAAGAATCCCATCATGGGTGAAAGCGCAATCACAACTGTCGAATCTCGTGCTTCGCATGCTTTATGCCTTTCCTTCTTACTTTCATGAGCGAGGAAGGGAATAACGACTTCGGCTCTTCGGATTATTCAAAGGTAGCATATGAAAGAGAGGGTCTCAGCTGAGTGAAACTTTCCCTACCCCGCTCATTCCGAATGAAGTTTCCCAATAGGTTGAATAGGGACGTACTTACGTACCTTTTTACAGTAGCTATAAATAAAAGAGTCCTCCTAGTCGAAAGAGGTTAAGTTAAGGGAAGATCTCTTTCAGGCTTCCGCTTCCGTGCCTAAACGTTCAGGGTGCTTGTTGCCGCTTTATTAGTCAGTAAGCTTGTTTTATATCAAGGCGAAAGGTTGCTTGCTTGTCACGCAGGTCGTCTTTGGCTCGTCTCCTTCCGCTGGTAGCAGCCCGACCGTAGATCCAACTTCGATCAGTATATCGCGCTTATTGATTAGGGCGAATAAGTCTGCAATCAAAGTGGATACTTGTTCTTGATGGTTAGGTTACATTATTGAGCGCCCGATAATCAAAAGGCTCCCGCTTCTTATGGAAGGAAGATGGGCTCCCCCCCAGCAAGATAGGGAAAAACTTCTTTGGAGGCTTGAATATTTTGATAAAGATCAAGAGGCATCAACGAGTTCATGAGAATCCCCTGAATGCTAGTTGGGGCCATCTCCCAGCCCCAGTCTAAATCTAAGGGGTTGGGCGGGCTCCAGGCTCCAACTCGATCTTTTGGTAGACTTCCTAGGATGCACTTGGCAACTCACTCGTGGGTCATGATATCATATCCCAAAATTCCTCAAGTACTTGCTGGTAAAGAAGTCGTCTTGGTCTTGTATCCGCTCTTCTCTTAGCATGAACATGAATGTCGTATTCTTTCTCTTTCTTTTTCATAGAACCCCCCCCGAACCCTTCTTAAGACCACCAAGCCCTCTCGAATGAGTTCGACTAGAGAAGCTTTCAGCGTACACCCGGGTACAAATCTTTCACTCACTGAGAAGTTAAAACATGTGACTAGATCGTCCTGAAGACGGATGCGGCGGGAAGAAAGGGCATTTAGAAGTGTTGCTAACTTCACATTTAGGCTTAGGCATAACAAAGCTTGCACTGTCTTTTCGCACTTAGGCGCACAGCGTGCCATTGGTAAGGATTCTACTACGGTGCCACAAATTCGCAAGCTTATCCTAAGTAATCGTTGTTGTTCATTGGATTCCGGAGGAACTACTTCGTTAGGATTGGGGAATTGCTGCGATTCTTCCTGAATAGCCTTTATTCTCCCGTCGAGAGTCACTTTGAAAGTCTGACCTAAACTCTTCCGACTGCATAAAATCAAGCCTATAAAACCACAAGCTACTATCATTTCTTCATTATAGATGAATATATTCTTCGAATTCGAACTTAATGCACAAATAGATAGAGCCAAGATTCTAGCCTTAGATATTCTCGTAATGGAACTCAATCTCATTTCGATCTCTCTCTCTTTCAGCAACTGAACGGGAAGTGGTTTAGGAAAGTCCTTTCGAATCGGATGCGCTCGCCCAGCGAGAAAGGCCCTGACCCCAAAAGAAAAGAAGAGAACTTCGTATTTTGGTAATTCTCTAGGAGTCATGTTTAACCTTGAATGCTATTAATAGATTCTACAGCAATAGTCCCTCGGACTCGGAAAGTAATAACGAAAATGGCTAACCCAATAGCAGATTCCGCAGCTGCCACCGTTGGAACCAATGAAGCAAATGATTGACCCATCATATCATCCGAAGAAACGGAAAATACCAAAAAGTTCGAATTCACAGCTAATAACATTGATTCAATTGGCATTGACATAATAGGAATATTTCGTCTATTAAGGAGGATTCCCCGAATACCTAAAATAGAGATGATCATAGAAAATGTGAAATATTTGATAGGATCCGTTTCGGGAACGTGGAATGTAAGAGAAATTCAAATGTTATAACTCAAGTACGTCAGGAACCCTAAAAAAAGTACATAAATTTACTAAATTTACATAAAGACATACATAATTATAGGAGAAGATGCTGATTTCGAATAGCCCTTACTACCCGGGTATAGGGCACGCTCTGCCTAGTGCCATTTATTTGGATCTCATTTAGATAGCGATCCAAGGTTCGCTCAGACAGAAGGAGCGCCCTCGTTGGGTGTAGAAAGAGGAATCCTCGTATTTTATGTCTTTTTAACAAGATTAAATCGCGATCATAACCATCGAAGACCAACGCTGCTTCTATCTTCTTTTCTAGCAGCACGGCTTTTTTTCAGTATGCCCGCGAATTGCGCTAAGTGTCTCAGTTCGTTTCGACCGTCGCGAAGTTCGCCGAAACGTCATCGGTCATTAAAGGCTGGTCCAGTCGTGGAACTTCGGGTGGCTGCACGATCTTGGGGAATGCCGGGTTGTGGAAGTTCAGGATGAACCTGAGATGGCAATTCCAAGGGAGGGGAGGAGAAAGTAGATGACAGTAACAAAAGCCGACTGTAAAGTGGAGGAACAAAAAAGAAGATAGTCCTGTCCAAAGCACTCTGTAGATAATGTCTCTCGAAAAGTTTTTATTTATAAAATGTAGGAGGAGGCCCCCTAGTAAAGCGAAAGAAAAAGTACTAATTTCCGTTTTAGCTGTTAAACAATGCCAGTCCCCTCGCTTGGTACTTTTTATATTTTACTCAGTGTATGGAAGAAAAAGTATATCTGAGATTCAATCATAAACCACTTTGCCTCGGTTGTATGTAAACCCCCCTTCAACCCCACCCCCCTCAAGCTCAAGTGGTAAGAAGGGCCCAAAAATAGCCACTAAATAACTTACAATAAACCTAATTAATAAGGAAACATGGCGTTCTAATTACATTCCAGTGAATTCAGGGTGGTAAAGTAAAGATAGATATATTAAAATTTAGGGTGGTTACATACTCGTTTAGCTTTTATTTCCTCTTATTCAATAAAGACAGAGTCCCTTTTGTTTAATTCCATTTTTGTATTTACTCACTAAAGGATTAAGTCGCTTTATATATAAAGTAATGAACCTTTCCGGCCGGATAAAAGTTGCCCACGAGCTCGGATAAATTCTTTGACTCGAATTCGTATAAGGTTTGTAAAATAGCTAAGAGATCTTGCTCTCTGTACAGATGAGAACAGCAGAACGCAAAGGCTATCCGAAATAAAATTAGTGTAAGTACGAAGGAGGATAGGTTCTTCCTCTTTTTATTATTCATTTCTATTCGAGATTATGTGTTCTACAGTGAAAGTTAATTTATTCTGATAAAAGGAGCTCTTAACTCAAGGATTCCCATCTTATTGAGATAACCAAGCCTCAAACTATGTTTTGCGGGGTTTACTTAAGATCAGTTCTATGGAGGTCTACGATCAGCTGGCGGCGCATCGAGGCACTCTCTTGCACAACCACTACTTTTCTTGCAGGCAGGGAAGACGGAGCTCAGCCTAGACTTAATTCGTCACTCTTGGCAAGGATGCCAGGTAGAGTGCTTATGCCCGGGCGCCAGGTGGGGAGAAAGATTTGTCCTTCATTTTATGCTGGGTAGTCATGAGGAGTCGCAAACACAAAATTGCCGCTTCTATGGCAGCTTGTTGCTATGCTCTACAAAAAAAGAGCAAGAAGCCAGTCACGGGCTAACCTCCTGAAGTCTACAACTTCCGACTCCTTAAACTTGGTTGGTGTGCCTGCTTATTCTCTGCCCTATAAAAGTTCCTTTTAGAGTTCCTTGCGAGGAGACTGACAAGAGAAGAGTAATAATTTATACTAACAGAGTAGTAGAATGGGATTGATGATGAGCGGGCAAAAGCCCCCCCCAGATCTCCTGGTTTGTGAGCCAGGTTCAACCCTTCTTTTTTCTTGGCACGACACCACCAAGCACAAATCTCGATGATTAAACAGTTCGGTATTTCTACATGTGATTCACTGCCGAAAGCTACTTCTTGTTGAGGGAGGTGGTTCGGCTACCTTTTTCGTCGTGTTTTTCCTTGGCTACAATAATAGATTTAGGAAGCATATCTTACCCTTTCAAGAATAAGCTCTCGTGTAATCGTCCTTTTTTCGGCATGGCTTAAAGAGTAAAAGAAAAGGTCTATCAGTTGTTCGCTTACGAGTCATTTTACCCATTGGATTGATCTCTCTTCCTTAGCCCCAGTTGTTTTAAGCGGCAGAGCTAGGGCGCGCTAAGCGATTTTGAATTCCTTAGCACAAGCGCTAAGCGATAAGAATTCCTTGAATGGTAATTGCTTATCATTTAGGCATCTCAGGGTATAACATCAGAAAGCCTTCACACTTAGGCTCGAACTTGCCCCCAGCTTAACAGGCTCGCTCGGTTCTCATTTTCAGGACCAACTTAGAAATTCACTCCAAGTGAAATGCCTTATGCCGCACTTTCCGGTTGTAGGCCTAACCCATCCTCATCCTGGACTGATATCGAGATTATCTAACTCATTGTAACGCGTTTTCGTGTACTGATCTGTGATCAATCCTGCATGAAAACGTAGTGAAGGTAGCTGCACTTCTCATTCTAATAGAAGGACTGATTCTGCAGCAAACACTAAGAGAGGGTGTGAACCTGGTTGCAGTTCTGTGCGTAGTCCTTTACGCCCAGAGGGCCTTTGTTGAAGCCTATCATGCCAATCCTTTTGATTCTTAACTTAACTACTTTACTGTCCAAAAAATGGACTTGTTTAATGCGGCCGCCTGCCCATTCCCTTAGGGTAGGGTGGTATGGCGACGAAAAGACATGCTTTCTTCTCTTTTGAAAAGTGATACATCTTTAAATGGAGTGCCATTGTCAGAGGAAATTTGGTATGTAAATGTAACCTTTTCAGTTAAGTGCGGTAGACGATCTTATACTTTATAAACTAGACCACTTTTCAGGAAAGGATATCTAGTAACCAAACTCGTCTCATCCTAGAGTAACTTAACCCAGGTTTTTTTCCACTAATTGCGGAAGTACTTGTCAATCATCAATCAAGAACTCGCTATCGAAGATCCATCATCAGTTATTTCGTTTATCTCGATAATGGCGCGTAAAGCGTCCGAGACACTATATACGGTACAAAAAAAGCACGAAGGCAGAAGGTGTCCCCTGAACTAGCTTCCGGGAAAGTCTTCACTACTTAAAGGAAGGCTCTTTCTAGGTTACCTTATTTTATTCGCTTGTATCGATAGAAAGTCTCGACTGGATCCTACCCAACCCAGGTCTACAGGATAAGGCATTAAGGCAGGGAGGAAATTACTTAATAAATGGAGAGATGAGAATATGCTGATATAAATTGCTTTCTTGCATAAGGCACTTTTATCATCTTTCATCCGATTGCTTCTTCCGCTTTGACATCCAACCGGAAACAAAGCTTTCTAACTGTGCTAAGGCTTTATCTAGAACCGGCTTTTGCCCTTTATCTTGCTGCAACTGGTTAGTCTTCTACTACTTATTTATATAATAGTAAAAGAAAGGCCTGGCTTGAAAAGAGGTGAAGAAAAGGGAGACCCCAATCCCCAGCAAGGAAAGACACCCAGGGAGAACCACTACGACTAGCCTTAACTTGAAGGGCCTACCTTGATTAGCCCTCCTGGAGCAAATCAAACTATTTTTGTACTCCCGCTACAAGGGACAAGAAAGCTACTCTTTTGAGGGGCACCCCCAATGGATGGAAGATAACTGGCTAAACACTCAAATGCTTGCTCTCAGTACTTCTGGTAGCCAGCTTCTGGATCTGTAACAGGCAAGCTAAGTTTTTTCCCAATGGCTCTTTAGACTCAAAAAATTGGATCTGTGAGGAGCCAACCCAAGCAAGGTGAAGCAGAAGCAGCAGTTCTTTTTCAATTACATCGAACCTTGGGGACAAGAACAAGCTCAATAAAAGCATCCTTCGAGGGGTCTTATTGATTTGATTTTTACAAATAAACGTGGGTAAGTTAACTCTATCTCACTAATGATTCTAAGCGCATTTCTTTGCCCTCGGCTCGGACTCATAAGCTTGAACAAGCTCCAAGAGAAGACTATTTATCGCAATCTCAAGTACAATGGCTAGTTGGAAAGCCTTTCAAGCCAATCTCTTGATTCACATAAATGTGAAACCGCCGATCCTGCATACCAATCATCCGCCGCTTACTAGTAATGGCACTAAGCCAAGGTTTCTATGGATTCAGTCCTGTGGAAAAATACATATAATATATAGGGCAATTAAGTTAGTAGTGTAACCGTCCCTGGGGACACTAGCGAGTCCGTCCTTAAAAGCCATTAACCTCAAAATTGGGTCCATGAAGCCTTAGATACTCCAAGCCTCAATCTGTATTGTTTCTTGAACCTAGACCATGGAAGTATGGTTATAGTCCCATTCCATTAGTGGGATCCATAGCCTACGGGTCTTTCCCAAGCCAGTAAAAGAAGAAGGTTGTCGAGGACTACCCTAAGCCTACAAGTAGGCAGGTGTAACTGAAAGTTACAATGTCTAGGTTGGAAAGCCTTTCTAAAGCCAATCGATTATCGGATTTCACCAACCAACTACCACTACCAGGGGATTCCGAGATCCGCTCTCAGATCGCATTAAGATTCCAGTCTTCAATCAAACGGAATGAAAGCAGGAGATTCATTAGCTATACTATAGTAGCTGCAATAAATCTCGTGACGGTGATCAAACAGCATTAGCTACGTCTCTTGACGAGACGTCCTGACCCCTATAAAACAGATCGAAACGTTACGATTCACTCCGGTGCTGCTTGCTGGTGGAGGTTGGGAGTATCTCAACTATGAATAAGAAGTCGAAGAAGTAAAGACTCCCTAGATCCGCCTCTTACTTACCTACCTTCCCTTACTAGCTAGTCAGGGCGAAGCATTAGTCGCTTTGGCACGATAGGCTCATTAGATTAGACCTCATGATGGGCTGTAAGCTCTCTTCCTACTTTTCTTTTCCCATGGTTCGCTAACAACACTAACCTTCGAAAGTGATCTACGACCGCTCTCCGGATCAGTCGGTGGGAATGGCTCGTGTCATTCTTTCAGAACCTTGGGAACGAGGGTCAAGGGTTGCCGTAAATAAACAGATGAGTTCGATTCAAGCATCCGAACAAGAATGCCAACTGGGTTCAGATACCCCACTGAGGATTTCTTCTATCCCTACGGGTGGGTCTCGTGACAACGCCTTACTCTGCGGTCTATTGAAGACTCCCAGGAAGGGCCAAGCAAGGGAGGGACAAAAGAGACCTAAGGAAGGCTACTCTAACTGATGGAGTCTCCAAAACAACTAATAACCCTTC
>JAREIK010017916.1:0-39506 GCA_029783825.1 Sapria himalayana | reverse complement strand
TTTTTTAACTTTAAATAATATAAATCTTTAAAAGTCTATTCGTTAATTTAGATATTTTTGTAAATATGTTTTATTTAATGATACAATTAATTAATTTATCTTTTTATTAGTAGAAATTTTTATGGATGTTCAATTTATTAAGTAAAAAATCTTAAAAAATTTTATAGTATATAATTAATTATTAAATGTTTTTGATACAAATATTTTTAAAATTTCATAATTAATTATAAGTATATAATTAATTATAAGGATATAATTAAATTTCATAATTACAAATTTTAGAAAGATTTTTTATATAATTTTTTTAAAATTTTATAATCATTAAAACTATTATTTTAGTCTTTATTAATATAATTTTTTATTCGTATTTATATATTTTTAAAATTATTTATTTATAATAGCAGATTTTTATAATTATATGAGGAGAATGTGTCTTTCAAAAAATCTCTCATCTATAGACCACGAAAAACCTTTGATATACAAAATTACATCAAATATTAAATCAACTAATATATAAAAATAAAAAAAAAATCAGTAAATATTAACGATGAAAATAATTACCAGCCCAAATAGCTAGGGAAAATTACCTAGCTAAATACATATATTTTGTGAAATTTTTTATTTAAGGACTAATTGCTTGTAATTATTAAATAATTATAAAAAAAATTCAGATAATTATTTAGCAACGAATTTTGTCTCGATCTAATTAGTTAGGAAGAATCCATCACTAAAGTCATTGCTAAAATTGCTAACATTCTTTGTGCGAAAATCTACGATAATATTAAAAGGGACATTTTTGAATAGAAATTTTCTATCTATAATCCGTCACAAATTCGTCGTAAATTTGTAATTTAATGTAAAAGCTAACATCTCTTGCTATTCCCTAGCGAATCCCTTTCATTTTAGCTAGGAATTATTTACATAGCTAAATTTCAATAGCTAAACAGATATTTTTTTTTGTAGTCTTGTGTGTATGTGTGTCTATCTATCTGTCTTTTTATCTATCTGCTTGTCTGTCCATCTAACTATATATCTTACTAACTATGTAGATATCTATCGAACTATCTAATAATCTACCTACCTACCTACCTACCTATCTATCTATCTACCTATCTATCTATTTATATACCCTACAAGAAAATATTTATTTAGCTAGGAAATTTTAGCTAGGGATTAATCCCTAGCTAAATTGCAAAGGATTAGATAGGAAATAGCAAAGGAATTTATGATTTTTCATTGAAATAAGAATTTGCAAATGGATTAGCGACGGAATATTTTCCATAAATTCAACTCAATAAAAGCGGGGAATTAGTAATGGATTAGTGACAAAATATTTCGTATATTCCGCTCAAGAAAAGCGGGGAATTTAGGGATGGATTAGCGACTGATTAGTGATCGATTAGCCGCAGAATATTTCCGTAAATTCTGCTCAAGAAAAATGGGGAATTTTGTGATGGATTAGCGATGGATAAGCAACGGAATATTTTTGTAAATTCTGCTTAAGAAAAACGGGGAATTTAGTGACGGATTAGCGATGGAATTTTTTTTAAATTCTGCTTAACAAAAGTGGGGAATTTAGCGATGGATTATCGACAGAATATTTTTGTAAATTCCGCTTAAGAAAAGCGGGGAATTTAGCAATGAATTAGCGATAAAATATTTTCATAAATTCTGCTCAAGTAATATGGAGAATTTAGCAACGGATTAGCGATGAAATATTTTCATAAATTCTACTCAAGAAAAGTGAGGAATTTAGCAACGGATTTAGCGATGGAATTTCCCTAGCTAATACAATCCTGAATATAGCGACGAATTTAGCGACAGAATTTGCATAGCTAATAAAATCCTGAATATATCGACTGATTTTGCAACGGAATTTCTTTAGCTAATAAAATCTGGAAATTAGCGATGGATTTAGCGACATAATTTCTCTAGCTAATTACAACAGGAACATAGTGAAAAATTTCAGCGACGGAATTCCCTAGCTAATTATATCCAGACATGGCGATGGATTTTAACGATGAAAAATCTTTAGCTAATTACATCCCAAAATATATCGATAGATTTAGCGATGAAATTTTCCTAGCTAATTACATACTGAACATAGTGACAGATTTTAGCGATAAAACTTTCCTAGCCAATTACATCCTGAATATAGCGATGGATTTTAGCGATAGAAATTTTCTAAATAATTAAATCTTGAATATAGTGACGGATTTAGCGACAAAACTTCACTAGATAATCAAATTTGGAATATAGCGACGGATTTAGTGACAGAACTTTCCTAGCTATTTAAATCCCGAACATATGGACGCATTTAGCGACGGAATTTATCTAGCCAATACTTAATTATTTAATTTTTATAATTTATTATTAGTTTTAATATTTTATTTAATTTTGTTTATTAAATATATGTTAATAAGGACTAAAATAACTATTTTTATGATGTATTAATTTTTAAAAAAAGTATACAAAAAATTTTTATACAATTTAATTAAGAAACTTAAAAATTTGTATTAAAGTAACATTAAATAAACAATTCAATAAGTACAATAATTTTTTTTGATATAATAAAAATTAAATTAACATACATTAAAATTTCTACTAATATAAATGTAAAATTGCTACATTAAAATTGTATAAAATTTAGAGACAAGATATCAATCTATCTATTTATCTTTCTATCTATTTATTTACATATCTAAAAATCTATCTATTTTTCTATGTATCTATCTATCTATCTATTTATTTATTTATCTATCTATCTGTTCTATATATCTTGTCTAACTTTCTGTCAATTAATTTGTCTATCTATAGATCTTTTTATCTATCTATATTTCAATCTATTATCTATATATCTACTATTTATTAATATGTCTATCTGTCTATCTGTCTATCTATATATCTATCTATCAATCTACCTATCTATTTGTGTATCTGTCTATCTCTCACTCTATCTATCTATCTATATGTCTATCTGTCAATCTATAAAGCTATATATAAATATTTATCCATCTATCTGTCTATCGGTCTAACTTGCTATCTGTCTATATGTCTATATGTTTTTCTGTGTATCTTTCAATATATCTTTATATCTATCTATCTAATTGTCTATCTATCTTTCTATCTCTCTAATGTCCATCTGTTTATCTATCTATTTGTCTATCTGTCTATCTCTCTATATGACTATTTGTTTATTTGTCTATTTTTCTATCTATCTATTTGTCTATATGTCTAACTGTCTATTTGTCTATCTATCTATCTGCCTGTCTATCTTTCTATTCATTTGACTATCTATCTATCACTACAATAAAATGTCAGTTTAGCTCGACAAAATTCCCTAGCTATTTAGCTAGGGATTAGATTGGGAATAGCAATGAAATTTTGATTTTACATAAAAATAAAATTTTTCGACATATTAGTGATTGCTTATCGATGGAAATCTTCGATTGAAAACTTTCCATTGCTAATAATTTTGTAGATTTCCACACAAAAAAGGGGGAACTTTAGCAACGGATTTAGCGACAGTATTTCTCTTTCTAATTAGAATGAAATAAAATCTATTGCAAAATAAATATGTGAAATTTTTTTTACTATTTTATATTTAATTACAAGTGATTATACCTTAAATTTTATTTTTCACAAAATTTATGCATTTAGGTAGGGATATTTCCCTAGCTATTTGGGCTGGTGATAATTTTCGTCACTAATCTTAAATAATTTAATATTTTTAAATTTATTATTTGTTTTAATATTTTATTTAATTTTGTATATTAAAGGTACGTATGCCAAGTCCTATAGATGAGCGTACCTTGAAAGACACGTTCTCATCATATAATTATAAAAATAGATTTTTATAAATAAATAATTTAAAAATTATATAAATACATAAAAAAGTAATATTAATAAAGACAAATAACTAATTTTATGATTATAAAATTTTTAAAAATTTATACAAAAAATTGATCTAGAATTTTAAAATTTAAAATTTTGTATTAAAGAAAAATTAAATAATTAATTCTATCAAAATAATTAATTATATGATAATTAAAATATATTTTTAAAAATATTGAATTAATGAAAAAACTAGTAAATATTAATATTATTTTAAGTAAAATAATAGTTATATGATTATAGGAAACTTTTAATAATATAATTACTAATAAATTTAAAAATTTTGAATTATAATAAAAATTTCAAAATTTTTATAATATTTAAATGAAAATAAATTAATATTTAAAGATAAATACAGAGATGTTTGCCCTTATTGGAATTTATAAGAATTAAATAATTGAGTAAGATTTTTACTATTAGCTTTAAATATTGTCTTTATAATATATAAAAAATATAAATTTTTATTAATAATCAACACACTTTAAGTAATTTTTAGAATTTTATATTTTATAAATTATATCAAATAATATGAAATTTTATTCCTTTAATATTATTTCATATAATCTTCATAAAAATTAATATGAATTCTTAGAAATTTATAAACTTAAATAATATATATTTATATATTTTTTAACATAAAAAGTATTTATAATTCTTAGGAAAGTGGCTTGAAGACCAATAATATTTTCTTGTGTGCCTTGCTATATTAAGTTTACAAATTTTGTAGCCATTTGATTTGTTTTTATAAATGGAAGGCCAAATATCTATTTTTTGAAATTTTTTATTTATTTATTATTTAATTAATTTGATAATTAAAAATAGAAAGGTGTTTATTTTTCATGTATGTCTTGCTACATGCACATTAACTTGTTAAAAATAATTTTGTGAGTAAAAAAAAGATGAGTCTTTATGTTTTATATATATTTATTGTATATTAAATGTTTTGATAATGTAAAATTAAAACATAATTGGAATTTTAAAACCTAATAAAACTTAATAAACTTAATAGTTAGTGAAAACTCTAAGTCTTTAACTTTCTCTATCTGCCTCTCTCTCTCTCTCTAACTCTGACATATTCAAAATGAAACAAAAATCATGAATGTCCATTGAAACATATGGCTATGGTTTGGGAAACACTAACGTTGTACGACATCGACACATCATCATAGCAATGGCATACCCATGAAAAAAATCTGATCTTTAAGGACTGGAAGCAATTTGCATCATGCTAGTTTTACTGAACTCCAAGGATGACAGAGATAAATCAGTGCTATCACAATAGCCTCCCAGCAAGTCTCATTCTTATTGAGTAAAATCAAGGGTGTCAATCATGCTAGGCCAGCACTGCTCAATAATTATGCGAATTGCTCGGCAGCACCCGGGTCCTAAATAAGTTTCTCCATTGAGGGAAAAAAGAATGATATCTCTTGTGCACTCTTTAAGCTCGAGCAAGGAGTCCCATCAATTTTACGATTCGTCTTCTTGTTTCAATCGAGCAACAAGCATGGACCTTGATCCTTCATTGAGTGTTCTCATTGTGGCCGTGGAGTGACAACTCGCTGCAACCAGAAATAACCAGAGGATGAACTTGAACTCGTCGGCCATTTAAGGATTCTCAGAGATTGGCAGATGGTTTGTAGTAATCTAAAGTCCTTCATCTATTATATCAGCTACTAAACTGTATGTTTATGTACATTCTTTATATAGATGTCGCACTTTAGCATTGTTTCTTTTTTGTAATTGCTGATTTCCATCATGATATTGGTTATGAATATGATCACTTATAATTTCTTCAAAATAGAGACTAATATTCTTGTGTATTCAAAAAAAAGTGAAATGCTTAATATGGTCTAATCATGTATATAATATAGCTCTAATTGCTTTAATTTGTAAAGGTGAAGATGAAATAAAATTTTTTGTGAGGATTAAAATTGACATTTGTTAGGATTATAAATGATGATGTTCTTTCGCACATTTTAAAATAAATCATGTTCGAGATAAAATTGAATTGAAAATAAAATTTTTATAATTAATTCAGGCCAAGTGGAGGTAATGATGATATTTTGGATTATCTTTATATAATGATATATTACAATTAAATAAGATAAAATAATACCTTAAAATGAAAATGTGAATATATAAATATTGAATTACTCTTTACATTTTCTCTTTAAAGCTCATCCATGCATTTTCCTATAATTTCGGAGTCATTCCATGCATATCCTTATAAATTACTTTTTATGAAGTATTTTGCTATGATGATAAGCCTAATGTGAGTGATCCACTGAACACAAAATATGAGTCTTGATATGAAGAGTAACTGAGGGTTAACAAACATTATAATCACAACTTAATAATATAGATTAAATTTATACATCTATAGTTTTTCTCATATGAGACATTATCATGTCAGCTGATTTAGTTATTCTATGTAATGAATCAAAAATGTGTTCTACTCAGTTCAAATTATTATGTATAACTATTTATAACTATATATACCATATGTATAATAACATATAACTATAAATAGATTTATCTTACTATAAGTATAACTATAAAAACTTTATAACAATATTTAAATATATAATATACAACATATATTTAATATACATTTTTATATATTAATATATAAAAATATATTTTACTATATCTATACATATACATAACTATATGTATACATATATAAAATTATATGAAAAAATATATATACCTACATGTATAAATATAAGTTTAACTATATGTGGAACTATATGTATAACCACATGTAACTATTTTTATAATTACATGTATAACAACATACAACATTATGTTTAACTATAAGTGTATAAATATTTGTATAACTATATAAAACTTTATATAACTAAATATAACTATAATTGTAACTATGTATACATATATGTAGATCTATATATATTTTTTATAACTTTGTATACATTTATGTATAACTACATATAACTACTTGTATGAATATATATATATATATATATATGTTTAACTATTTATAACTTTATATACTATATGAATAATGATAAAAACTTTATACATAACTATATTTAAATATATAATCTACAACATATATTTAATATACATTTTTATATATTAATATATAAAAATGTATTTTACTATATCATACCTATACATTACTATATGTATAAATATATAAAATTAAATGAACAAATATATAAGCCTACATACATAAATATACGTTTAACTATATATGTACTATATGTATAATAACATGTAACTATATATATAATTACATGTATAACAACATGCTACATTATGTTAAACAATTTGTGTATATCTATATATAAATATTGTATAACTAAATAAATGTTTATATAATTATATATAACTATATTTGTAACTATATATACATATATGTATTCATATAATTAAATCTAAATATTTGTTTATAACATTGTATATATTTATGTATAACTACCTATAACTACTTCTATGAATATATCTATATTTAACTATATGTTTAATATTATATAACTATTTAAAACTATATATATTATATGTAAAATAATATATAATTATAAATAATTATATCTCACTATATGTATAATTATAAAAGTTTTATGCATAATTATATTTAAATAATAAATTTATAGCTTATATTTAATATATATTTGTATATAGTACTATATATAAAAGTATTTTACTATATCTATACCTATACATTACTATATGTATAAATATATAAAATTAAATGAACAAATATATAAACCTACATTTATAAATGTACGTTTAACTATATGTGTAACTATATGTATAACCACATGAACCATATTTTTAATTACATGTATAACAACATATAATATTATGTTAAACTATATGTGTATAACTATATATAAATATTTGTTTAACTAAATAAATGTTTATAGAATTATATATAACTATAATTAGAGACTATCGCGTTTGTTAAATAAATTGATTTTTTTAACTAGTTATGGAGGACAATCATGAATGGATGTACAAGGGTCGAATAGTGAATGGAATGTTCTCTAGTGAATGGGTGGATAAATAGATGAATTTGTTGAGTTTGCTCTGAGACACCTGAGTGAGTGATTGGTGGTACAGATATAAGGTGTCCTTGTACTTTAGTTAAATGTCAGAATAAAAAGTTTTTGAATCTTGAGACTTTGAAGATGCATTTGTATAGAAATGGTTTTGTGGTGGATTACTATGCTTGGATATACAATGGTGAGAAGCAAGTCCTACAGAGGTGTTCAAGTTCAGTATGGGTGTTAGTAAGTGAAACTGATCAGATGGTCTCGGATAATATTAATCACACTATATACCATAAAATGGTTTGTGATGCTGTGGGTCTTGAATTCAACCTAAATGAGTAACCCAATGTCATGGTGAAGAATTTCTATGACATGATTCGAGCTGGAGATAATCCGGTATATTAGAAAAATTCTAAGCCTACTCGACTATCTACAACCATTAGGATGTTAGAAATAAAGTACAGACAGTGGTGTTCGTTGGCATGGTTTGATGATCTGTCTAATTTTATTCAAGAATTTTTGCCACAAGATAATCTGATGCCATTGTTTTTATTCCAGAAGAAGTTAGTTAGAGGACTGTGATTACCCATACAGGTCCATTCATTGATGTGTGAACAATTGTATGATATACTGGGGTGATGACAGTGACCTTAATAGTTGTAAAATATGTGGGCATGCTCGGTACAAGCAAAAGGTTAGGGGTTCTGAAAATAGATTGTATATTCGGAAGTTAAAGGTGTCGTATAAAAAGATGCATTATTTTTCAATAACAGATTGGTTGCAGAGATTGTATTAATAATCTGCAATAGCTAATAAAATGAGGTAGCATTTAAAGCATCATATGGAGGACGATAAGATGTGTCACCCTTCTGATGCCCCTACTTGGAAACATTTTGATGGGTGTTTTTCTGATTTCTCTTTTGAAGTTCGAAATGTTAGGCTGGGTTTATTTACTGATTTTTTTAGCTATTTGGTCAATCTGGAGAGCAATATTCTTTGTAGCATGTGGTGGTGATGCCGTATAATTTGCCTCCAGACTTACGTATGAAGCAAGAATTTATGTTTTTGACTGTATTAGTGTCGGGGCCTATGAATCCAAATGGGAAGATAAATATTTTCTTGCAGCCATTAATAGTTGAGTTGAAAAGTCTTTGGGGTATTGGGGTTCAAACTTATGATATTTCCAAACGACAAAATTTTCAGATGCGTACTGCCCTATTGTGGATCATAAATGACTTTCCAGCATATTCTATGATGTCTGGGAAGAGTACAACTGGTATGTCGGCATGTCTGCATTATATGGAAGATTCTGATGGTTTTATATTAATTAAGAGTGGAAAATAGTTGTGGCTCGAAAACTATTAGAAGTTTCTTCCTTTTAATCATTCGTATCAATGTAACACCAAAGACTTCATTAAGAATAGAAAGGTTACTAAACAATTCCAGGGGGTTAGATCTGGGGATGAAATTTTGCAGGAATTGAATAACAGAGGGCTGAATAAGGTGATTGATGTTGATGCTGAGGTTGTGAATGTAGTTATATCTAAGACTTATGGGTTGAATAAAAGGAGTATTTTTTGAGATTTGCCCTACTGGCGTGAACACTTGCTCAGACACAATCTTGATGTTATGCATATCGAAAAGAATATGTTTGACATTATTTTCAATATAGTGTTTAACATTCTTGGGAAAACTAAGGACACGTACAAGTCAAGAGATAAATTAAATAAATATTGTTGTCGTCCTCAATTTACAATAAATATTGTCACCAATAAATACCTAGATGTGTCATTTGTTCTGAATAAATCATAGAAGAAGGTTATGTTGAAGTGGAAAAAAAAATACTTCGATTTCTAATTGGGTATGCTTCTAATCTGGGGAGATATGTGGATGTGAAAAAACTTAAGATGATTGGCATGAAGAGTCATGATTTTCATGTATTAATGCAAAGGTTGTTACCAATATCTCTTCGAGAATTCCTACCTAATACAATATGAGAGCTGATATCTGAGATTTCTTTATTCTTCAAGCAACTGACTTCTTCTTCTTTGACTGATGAGTAGTTGAGGAATCTGGATGAACATATTATTGTTATCTTATGCAATCTAGAAAAATCATTCCTTTAAGTTTCTTTGACTCAATGGAATATCTTCTAGTGAAATTAGCTTATGAAGCTAGGATTGCTAGTCCTATCCATTATCGTTGGTTATATCCTCTAGAAAGGTAATATTGATTCACTCAACTGATTCTTTTCCTATATATATATATTTATATATACATAAAAATGACTTGTAATTTTCAATAAATCTTTTTTGTAGATACTTGAGAAAAATAAAGCATACAATAATGAATAAGGCTCAAGTTAAGGATTCTAAACCAATAGGTAATATTATGGATGAGGCTGCCAAATTTGCATCATTTTTTAAAGAAGGAGATCCAATTCTTTTACTTATGGAAAAGTGGAATGAGGTTTATCTTTATGATAATGTGGATAATGATATGTTAGAAATTTTCAAGCCTCCGGGTAATGCAATTGGTGCTAAAGGGAAAATGTATCTAGTAGACTATGAATATACTATAACTCATTTATATGTCCTAATAAATTATTCAGAGTTTCAATCATTCATTGAGTAAGTATTCATAAATGTCAAATGAAATCTATTTAGCATTATAATTTACTATTTCCTATCAATATATCAATTACTTCTAATTTATTTTTTTAGTGATTTTGTTACAGATAAAAGTAATGAGTTTCAAAACATGAATGATGAAACCATGATGGAGCAAGAATTTCCATCATTTTTTTGAAAAATATATTTGTTTACTTAAAATTAAAATCACAAAACAATTGTATTATTCTAATAAAAATTTATAATTGTAATCTAAATAATCCATTTAATTTTGATTACAGGTTCATAATCATGCAAATATAATTTCCAATCATTATCTTCGAAATATAGAACGAGGTCGCCTAAGAGAGGTTAGAACATACAACGGCTACTGTGTGAATAGTTTTAAATTTAACACTAAATTGTATGGTAGTTAATGGGCAATAGATAATATGAGGGTATGCATTAAAGGATCCGTATACAATAAAACTGAATATGACTATTATGGGACTCTGGGCAAAGTTATCGAGTTAGAATTTGAAGCCCTCCCGGTTAAAAAAACTGAGTTATTCAAATGTGAATGGTTTGACCCAACACTACATGTCGGTATTGTTGTCGATCCTCGATATAAACTTGTCGATGTGCACAATAAAAAATGATTCAACTAGTATGAACCTTTTGTCTTAGCAGTACAACCATCACAGGTTTATTATTGTGAATATCCGGGTTGGACCGGTCCTAGAAAGGATTGGAAAGTTGTGTGAAAGATCAAAGTGAGGGCTCAAAATGACATCCCCGCATCACCAAGTACTAATTTCATTGAACTAGCTTTTCAAAATTATGACAATGATGTTATAATCGAAGCTGTGGTGGGGGACGATAATATCCTTTTAGTCGCATCTTCTGAGATTGATACAAGTGGGGATGTAGATGTTAATAAAAATTTTATTTATTATGAGGATGAAATGAGTGATGAAAAGGAATTTCAAAATGATGTTACTACATCTAAAGAAGAAGACGAACTAGATTTGAATGATTCTGAGGAGAATGAGTAGACAATGAGTTTTATGTTATTTTAATCATTAATCATTTTTAATCATTTTCATTGTCTTATGTATTTTTAATAGATATGGCATATGGATGAGGTTGGGGCAGCACATTGCAAGGTCGTACCAGTTATGGTATAGGCAGCAAGGCCTCAGGTATGCCCGAAACTAGTAGATGATCATGGGTGGATGAGACATCATAGAAAAGGTTGTGAATGTACCACAGCAGCAGCATCAGCTGACTGATCCACATAATGGTTCTAAAATTTAGATGAATGATCAAGAGACGTGGGAGGGAGAGGAGTGAGAGAATGGAGATATTGGAGAGTCTTCCTCAAAGCACACCCTACAGACGAGTCCCTCCCTATTACTCAGTTTGATCCGAAAATTGATAATCAGTAAGATATAAAACTTATCAAATATTCTATCAATTTATTAATTTATTTCTAACTTGCTAATAAATTTTGAGTTACAGGAAAAAGTTAGAGCCGTCTAGTACCATTTCTAGGGTTTTGAGGGTAATTTTCAAGTAGTCCTTTGAACCTATTGGACATAATTGGGAGTCACTGACACATAGAAACCAATTGATGATTTGGAAAGAATTTAAGGTAAATATTCTTCCTAATTATTTTTACATCTTTTATTTATTCTTTTGTTCACTGATTAAGCATTTTTTTATTATAATTGTAAAAAGTTTACAGGTGGACACAGCCAAAAGAGGCAGTTAAAAGTGTATTCTACAAATATGCTGCCAATCGGTATAAAGACACCATGTACGAGATCAAAGATAAATGGTTGAAGAAGAAAGAAAAAGATTTGAGTGTCCTGGATCATGTTTTCAAGGAGTGACAGAGCAGATGGAAAGATCCTGATTATAGAAAAATTGTCATAAACATAGCGGCATTCATCCCTCAGAGCGGGCTGGGGGGCGTAGTGCCATGTCTACACACACTTGTGGATATCGCTCTATGCGTTAGCATGAACGAGTATTGGTATTATTTCTAATTTATAGTTTTTATGTTTATTACTTTGTGAAATGTGTTCAATATGCCTAATTTTCATTTCTCATAAGGAATTTTTTTTTCAATAAATTTAAGGTATGTATTGTGTGTAATTATAGACACGCAAGGAGGGTAAGAAGCCCAATGCTCCTCGCTTATTTAGATACACGCACATGAAAGCTCATGATGATCAGACCTTTGTTGATCAGAGATCTCGTGCAACACATTAAATTTAATTAAAAAAATTAACTTTTCACTTTTTTTTTGAATATATATTGGAATACTTATCATACATGTTTATTAGGCGAGATATTAGAAAATGTTAGCTAATATGACTCAAGCGTATTTCTAGTCTACGTCAGATTCATGTGATGGTGCAACAGATAGTTCTCATTCATTAGCTCACACGAATCAGATTTGGTATGCGGTTGTTGATGACAATGAGAAGATGCTCGTCTATGGCGTCGATTTGTCAACATCATCATTCTACTCGCTTAGACAACCAGATTATGAAGCTAAATTTTCAAAACTAGTTTCGAATTTATTCTCAACGATGGAGGAATTTTAGGACACGATGTAAAATGCAATACAGTATTAGTTGGCCGATGCTGAGCGATGCATGATTTACTTTGGGGATGATAGGGATGAGTCGCGTATGTGTTTTGACTGGCTTACAAATAAGTTTCAGAAAAGTGGACTATAGTTCAACCATGATGATCTACCTCGGATTGTTCAACATAATGCTCCAGCTACAACATCTACTCTATCACCTACAGCAACACCAGTAGCAACTGAATCATGACTAGCTATAGTAGACAGCTCTATCCCAGTATCCGACATCTCACTATGCAGAGCAAATATGTTGTAGCATAACAATTATGAAACTAGGTTGGATGATTGAGGGTATCACACACATTTAATTTTCTATACCTTAAACTTTGATTTTGGATTTCATTTTTTTATTTTATCTTGATGTATTAACTATAAATATGAAGTATATATAGTTGTTTGCTGGATTTAATTAAAATTTTTTTTTGCATAATTTGTATATTTTCCTGAATGTATATATATTTCAAAAGTAATATTTCTAAATCAAAACTAGGAAAAAAAATACTTGGTCGGTAATTACCGATGAAATTGCGACTAAAAATGACCAAAATCTTTTAAAATCAATGGTCCGTAAAAGGTCACCAAATGGTTGGCAATCCTTTTGGATATCAATTATCGACCAAAGATTTTAAATGATTTTGGTTGATTTTTAATCGCAATTTTTTTTGGTTTTTACCAACCTTTTTGTGACCATTTACTGACTTAATTTTTTTGGTCAGTAAATGGTTGCAATATAGGCTAAAATTATTTGTCAGTAAATGATCTATAAATTATTAGTATTTACCTACCATTTGGAGCCCATTTATCGACCTAATACTTTTGATCGGAAATGGTCCGGAATATAGTCAAATATTTTTTGTAGGTAAATGGTATGTAGTCGTCTAGTAAATACCTGCCATTAGGAGACCATTTATCGACCAAGTGCTTTTGGTCGGAAAAAGGTTGGAATTTAGTCGGTAATTGTTTGTCGGTGAATGGTGTACAAATAGTTGTTAATTACCGACCATTTGGAGACCAAGTTTTGACCTAATTATTTTGGTCCGAAAATTTTCGGATTATAGTTGGTAAGTGTTTGTTGGTAGAGGGTCGTTAAATGGTTTGTAATTTGTCGATTAACTACTTTTTTGTCTGTAAAAAAATACCGACGAGCAAAATTGTAACCAAATATTTTGGTCAGTAAAGGATCGATATTAGTTTTACCGACCAAAAACACCAAATTAGTGACCTAATAATCGGTCAGTTATTCAGTGAATTTTAGTAGTGTAGGTAGAGATACACATTAGTAGATAGACATATATACATATAGATATATAGATAGTTAGACAGATAGACAGACAGATAGATAGATAGATAAATAAATAGATAGACAGACATACCGATAAATAGATAGATAGATAGATAGATAAATATATAGATAGATAGATATAAAGATTCACAGATTTTCAGATCGACAGATTTATAGAATGAAAGATTGATAGGTTGAGAGATTGACAAAATGATAGATTGACAGAAAGATCGCTAGATAGATCAAAATATAAATAGATAGAGATATAGATAGATAGATAGATATATAGATTTATAGATAGATAGACAGATAGAAATATATATATATATATATATATATATAGAAAGACATATAGATATATAGATAGATAGATAGACAAATAGATAGATAGATAGTCCGATAGACAGATAGATAGAAAGACAAATATATAGATAAAAAGATAGATAGATAGATTGACAGATTTACAAATAGATAGATAGATAGATAGATAGGTAGGCAGATAGAGAAATAGACAATTAGACAAAAAGAAAGAAAGAAAGAAAGATAGATAGATATATAGATAGATAGATATATTGATAGATAGACAGATTGACAAATAGACAGATAGAGTGATATATAGATAGACAGATAGATAGATAGATAGATAGATACTTAGATATACATATTGATATATACACAGATACATAGATAAACAAATTGACCGATAGACAAAAAGACAAATAGATAAATAGATATAAACATAGATAAATAGACATATAGATAGATGGAAAGATAAATAGATAGATAGATAGCCAGATAGACAAATAAAATTATATATGGAAGATAGATTGAAAGATAAACCAATGGAAAGACAGACAGATAGACAGATAGATAGATATATAGACAGATAGACATATTTGACAAATAGATTGATTAATAGCTACATAAATAGATAAAAAGATATACAGATAGACATATAAACATATACACAGATATACCCATAGACAGATAAATAAATAGACAGATAGATAGAAAGACATATAGACAAATAGACAAATAGATAAAATGATAGATAGAAAGATAGACAAATAGCCTGATTGCTAGATAAACATATGGAAAGATACAAAGATTTAAAGATAGACATATAGATAGATAGATAAATAAATAGACAGATTGATTGATTAATTGATTGATATATATACAGATAGATTGATTGATTGATAGACAGATAAACAGATATAAATATATACATATAGATTGATATATAGATAGACAGATAGATAACTATACAAATAGACATATAGACAAATAGACAGATATACAAATAGACAGATATACAAATAGACAGAAAGATAGATAGACAAATAGACAAATAACCTGATAGCCATATACCCATATGGACATATATAGAGATTGAAAGATAGACATATAATTAGATAGAAAGATATATAAACAAATAGATAGATAGATAGATAGATAGATAGAAAGATAGGTAGATAGATACATTGAAAGATAGATAAATAGATAGATAAATAGATAGACATATTAACAGATACACAAATAAATAGATAGATAGTTTGATACATAGATAGATAGATGTATTGAAAGAAATTTAGCCTGATAAAAAATATTCAGATAGATAGATACATTGATAAACATATATATAGATATATAGATATATTGATATACAGATAGACAAATAGAAATATAGATAGATATGCAAATAAAGAGAGGGATAGATAGAATGATAGATAAAAAGAAAAATATACACAAAGAGATAGACATATAGACCCATAGACAGGTTGACAGATAGACATATAGACAAATAGACTGATCAATAAATAGACACTACGATAGATAGATAGATAGAAAGATAGACTGAAAGATAGATTGACAGATATATAGATATATAGATAAACAGATAGACAAATAAATAAATAGATAGATAGATGCATTAAAAGATAGATAAATAGATATACATATTTATAGATAGATAGTTTGATACACAGATAGATAGATATACAGATAAAAATCTAGCCTGATA
Source organism: Sapria himalayana (assembly GCA_029783825.1). NCBI lineage: Eukaryota > Viridiplantae > Streptophyta > Magnoliopsida > Malpighiales > Rafflesiaceae > Sapria > Sapria himalayana. The sequence continues at coordinate 23,020 of JAREIK010017916.1, read as the reverse complement.
GAGAAATATACAGATAGATAAATACACATATAGACATATTTATAGATATATAGATATATATATATACAGCAAGACAAATCGAAAGATGGATAGATATATAGATAAAGAGAGGGATAGATTGTAGGATAGATAAAAAGATAAATAGACACAGAGAGATAGACATATAGTCCCATAGACAGGTAGACAGATAGACAAATAGACTAATAGACTGATCACAAAATAGATAGATATATAGATAGACAGATAGATAGAAAGATAGATTGACATATATATAGATATATAGATATATAGATAGACAAATAAATAAATAGATAGATAGCTAGAAAGATAAATAGATAGAAAGTTTGATAGATTTTTAGAAAATAGATAGATAGATAGATAGACAAAAAGATAGATAGATAGATAGATAGATAGAGAGCCATATAGCAAAATAGCTAGATAGCTAGATATAAAGATAGCAAGATGGATAGAAAGATAGATACAAAGATAAGCAGATGGATATAAAGATAGATAAAAAGATATTTAGATAGATGGATAAATAAATAGATCGATGGATTTATTAATATATAAATAGATATATAGTTAGTTAGTTAGTTAGATAGTCATATAGACATATACAAAGATATATAGATAGACATATAGAAAGATTTATAAATAGACAGTTAGACAGATAGATAGTTAGATAAATAGATAGCAAAATAGTCAGAGAGATAGATAGAGAGATAGACATATAAATATATACACAGATAGATAAATAGAAAGATAGATAGATAGTCAGATAGATATATAGACAGATAGGAAAATCGACAAATAAAATGCTAGATAGGTAGATAGATATACGGATAAATACATAAACAGATAGACAGATTGAAAGATATATAGATAGTTAGATAGATAGATATATAGACAGATATATAGATAGATAGATAGATATATAGATAAGTAGAAAAACTCATAGAAAGATTAATAGATAGATAGATAGACAGATATATAGATAGAGAAGTAAATAAATAAACAGATAGACAGGCTGATTGATAAATATACAGATAGACAGGCTGATTGATAAATATACAGATAGATAGATATAAAGATAGACAGATGGGTAGATAGACAAATTGACCAATATACAGATATAGATATATATAGATAAAATGATAGACAAATAGATATATACATAGATAGATAGATATATAGAGAGATAAATATAAGGAAAGATAAGTAAAAAATTAGATAGATAAATAGATATACATATGGACCCATATACAAGTTGACAGATAGACATATAGACAAAAATACAGATAGACAGGTAGATAGATAAATAAATAGATAGACAGATAGATATATAGACAGACAGATAGATCGATCAATAAATAGATAGAAAAATATCCATATAGATAGATAAATAGATAGATAGACATATAGAAAGATAGATATATAGACACATGACAGAAAGATAGATAGATATAGAGAAAGATATGTAGATTGACATATAGATAGATATATTGATTTATAGATAGTTAGATGTATAGATAAGAAGATAGACAAATAGATAGATATACAGATAGATATATAAATATATATATGGATATATAGATAGAAATATAGATAGATAGACATATAGAGAGACACATAGAAAGATAAATAGAGAGATAGATAGATAGATAGATAGACACAAAGATAAATAGATATATAAATAGATAGATAAATAAAGATAAGTCGATAGATAGATAGATAAATATATAGTCAATAGATTGATAAAAAGATAGATAGATTGATAGTAAGATACATAGATAGATAAATAGATAAATAGATAAATAGATAAATAGATAAATAGATAAATAGATAGGTAGATATGAAGATAGGCAGATAGACAGATAGATAGATAAATATATAGATTCATAAACATATAGATAGATAGACAAATTGACAGATAGACATATAGAAAGATAGACAGATAGAGAGATAGATAGTTAGATAGATTAGTAGATAGATAGATAGACAGATAGATATATATATATTAATAGATATATAGATACACTTATAGGGAAATTAGCAGATAGACAGATAGACAAATAACATATAAACAGATAGACAGATAGATAGATAGATAGACAAATAGACAGACATACAGATAGATATATAAATAAATAGATAGATAAACAAATAGATAGAAAAAAGTTAGATAGATAAATATATAGATAGATAGACATATAGATACATAAACATATAGATAGACATATAGATAGATAGACATATAGATACATAAACAGATATATAGATACATAGATAGATAGATAGATAGATATACATATAAACAGACAGAAAGATAGATAGATACATAGATAGACAGTTAGATACCTAGATATATAAACAGATTGATAGATAGAAGAAAGATAGATAGATAAATAGATTGCCAGATAGGTAGATAGATAGATTGACATACAGACAAACAGATAGATAAATAAATAGATAGATCCAAAGACAGAAAGATAGATAGACATTTTGACATATAGACAGATAGACAGATATATAGATAGATGGATAGTTAGATATATTGATTGATAGATAGATAGATTAATATAGATTGATAGATTTATGATAGACACATAGATTGATGGACAGCTAGACAGATAAATATATAGACATATAAACAGATAATTAAAAAGGCATTTGACATATAGTTAGGTTGATAGAAAGACAAATACGTAGATTGACATATAGATAGATAGATTAATTGATTGATAGATAGATAAACAATTAGATAGATAGGCAAATAGATAGATAACTTATATATAGATACACTATTAAAAAGATAGACAAATAGAAAGAAAGATAGATATATAGATAAATAGATATAAAGATAGTTAGATAGGCAAAAATAAAATAAGACAGATGGCTAGATAGTTTGATAAATAAATAGATAGATAAATAGATAGATATATAGATAGATAGTCAAACGTATACATAGATAGATAGACAGATATATAGATAGAAAATAGATATATATATATATATATATATATATAGACAAATAAATAGAAAGATAAATATATAAATAGTTAGTTATACATATAATCATATAGACATATACATAGATAGATTGATTGACATATATACAGATTTATAGATAGAGAGTGAGATAGATAAATACATAGCTAGATAAACAAAAAAACAGATTGAAAAATAGACATATAGTCAGATAGACATATAGATAGATAGATAGATAGATAAAAAGATAGGTATATATACAAATAGGAATATAGACAGATAGACTAATGAGAAAATAAACAGATAGACATATAGACAGACAGATAGATAGACAAATAGATAGATAGATAGACAGATAGATAAAAAGATTGATAGATACACAAATAAATATAGATAGATAGACAGATAGATAGATAGATAGACATATAGATAGATAGAAAATATTGACAGATAGCAAGATAGACAGTGAGATGGATAGACAGATAGATAGATGGTTAAGTAGATAAAAAGATATATTAATAGATTAATTGGTAGACAGATAGAAAGATAGACACATAGATAGATACTTAGATATATAGATAGCCAGATAGACAGATAGATAGATAGACAGACAGATAGATATATTGAAACATAGATAGATATACAGATATACAGATATATAAATAGAAATACAAATAGATAGACAGATAGACAGATAGATAGATATCCAGATAGATAGATAGTTACATATATAGATCAATAGATTAATTGATAAATTGATAAATTTATAGAAAGATAGATAAATAGTTAGATAAATAGATTATTAGTTAGACAAATAGTCATATAGACATATACATATATAGATAGAAAGACATATAGATAGTTTTATAGTTAGACACAATGATACTTAGCCAAATAGATAAAGAGACATATAGATAGATAAACAGATAAAGAGATAAATAAATAGATAAATAGATAGATAGAGAGAGACAGATAGATAGATAGACAAATAGAAAGAACGATATATAGATAAATAGATACATAGATAGATATATAGACAGATACATAGAAAGATAGAATGTAGATACACATGTAGAAAGAAAGATAGATATATAGATAAACAGATAGACAGATGAACAGATAGATAGATATATAGATAGACAACTAGATATATAGATAGTGATGCATATAGATAGATAGACTAATAGAGAGATAGACATATAGACAAATATACACATAGAAAGATTAACAAATAGACAAATAACCACATAGATGGAAAGACAGATACATAGATTGACAGAGAGTTAGATAGACATGTAGACATAAAGACTGATAGACATATAGACAGATAGATAGATAGACAAATAGACAGATTGATTGATTGATTGATTGAATGATAGATTTATAGATAGATAGATAGATAGACAGACAGACAAACAGATAGATAAATAGATAGAAATATAAAAATATATATAGATAGATTGATTGATTGACCGATATATAGATAAACAGATAGATAGAAAGATATATGAATAGACATATAAATAGATAAACTAATAGACAAATAGTTAGATAGTCAAAAAGACAGATATACAGATATAAAGATATACAGATAGACATGTCGACAGATAGACATAAAGATAAATAGATAGATAACATATAAATAGTTAGACAAATAGACAGATCGATAGATAGAGATATAGACACATTGACACATAGACACATAAATATATAATGAGATAGATATATATACATATAGATAGATAGACACACAGATAGATAGATATTAGATAGATAGACAGACAGATTGATTGATTGATAGATAGATAGATAGATCTACATATAGATTAATAGATAGACACACAGATAGATAGATAGATAGATAATCAGATAGATATATAGCCAGCTAGAAAGAAAGATAGATAGATAAATAACCAAAAAGAAATATAGATAGATAGATAGATTTATAGAGAGAAGATAGATAGAAAAATAGACAGACAGACAGATATACAGACAGACAGATAGATAGACAGATAGATAGATAGACAGATAGATATATTCATAGATAGATCAGATTGATTGATTGATTTATTGATGTATTGATATATAAATAGATATATAGATATATAGATAAATAAATATATAAATGGATAGACTGATAGATATATAGGCAAATAGACAGATAGATAGATAGAAATATAGATCAATAGATAGACCAATAGCCTGATAACCAGATAGACATATGAACAAAAACATAGATTGAAAGATATACACAACTAAAAATTACAAGAATACCTACCAAATTTCTGACCTAAAAATTTGGCTGGTAATTCATGCCTAAATCACTACCTTTTAGCCACCAAAAAAGTGTAACAAAAAAAAAAAATTTTCGACCATAGACCGACCCTAATTACCGACCAAATGTTTTTTGTCGAAAATCAATCTATAGAGTGGTTATCCATTCTATTACCGACCATTTAACTCCCAAAAATAACTTACCATTAAAATTGGATGGTACAGTGGGTTTTAAAATTATTTATAATTTCGTACTTACCGACATTTTACCGACCAGATATATAAGTTAGTATTTACTGACCAATTCATGACCAATTTAGTGATCCAAATAGGGGCATTTGGAAAAATTACTTTCGACCAAATTTCTGACTCACTATCGCCCATATATTACCAACCGAATTATTTTTTGGTCGGGAATTGGTCTGTATTTTTAGGTGGGATTAGCGAAAAACACTCTAAAAAGATTACCGACCAATTCATGATTAAAAATTAATTACTATTAAAAATGGTCGGTAAAGTAGTTTTCCAATATATTTATAACGTCGTAATTACAGACCAAACTTCCGACTGAATATGTAGGTTGGTAATTACCAGCCATTTAACAAACAAATACCGACTATAACTACTGACCAAATATTTTTGGTCGAAAATTGGTTAGTAAATTAGGAATGAAATAGCGAATAGAAATTGCCGACAAATTATCAACCATTGAGCGACCAAAAATATATTACCATTAAAATTGGTCGGTAAAGTGGACTTACAAATAATTATAAATTTTTTCTCACCGACCATTTTCAAACTATAATTTTGGTTGGTTATTTATTGTTTTAATTTTTTGATTTGAAAATCATTTCTATGTCATTAACACCTACATTCATCGAATCTCCGTCATCTTTTTTGAATCAGAGGTGATTGTAAGCACAAAATCGATAAAATTTGTTCTTTCTTCTAAATCCAGGTAAGTTTTTCTTTGTACTTTTCCTTCAAATTACTTTTACATATCTCCGTCTTTAAATTATATACAGACAATCGGATTTTCATTTTTATAGTATAAAGTATTAGGTTTTTTTTTGTCTTCTGAATTTCTTAAGTTTTGCTTCAATTTCATTTTACCTAACATTATTTTGAATCGACATAATTAATTAAACTATAATTTTTATTGTTTAAATTTTTTTCTTCTATTGTTTAGATTTTTAGGGTATTAGTGATTTTGATTTCAATTATAAAATGTTTGCATCCGAATAATCTTAATGTTAATGGTTTATATTTATAATCATATGACATTATGTATAAATGTCTATACTTTAATATATATAATGATTAATGTTAAATCAAACTTTTATATAATGTTAATCTTAAATATTTTTAACAAATATATAAACTTTTATACATTTATATAATCATATGATATTATGTATAAATGTCTATACTTTAATATATATACACGTATAAAATTATAAATAAACATGGATATGTTTATAAAAACATATAATGTTATATATAAATATTTATACATATGTATTAATGTTTATAAAAATATATACACAATTTACATAAAACTATCCATTTATATATTTTTTATATAACAATTATGTAGCATTAAATAATTATACAATTTTGTATATATTTATATTACATATTATTTTTTATATAAATATAGAATTTTTATAATGTTTATATAAATGTGACATATATACTATATATTATTTATAAAAGTGTTACATATAAATATAATAATTTTTAAGTGCCATTTATAAAAATATAATTTTCACAAATATTATATAGATACACGTTTACTTATATAATCATATTAAAATGCCATTTTATATAAAAGTTTTTATAACTATATTTATAATAAAGTAAACTATTTTTATAACTATATTTATAACATTACATAACTAATTTGTAATTTTATAATAATTTATAACTATATGTATAATCCTATATAATTATATTTCTAATAAAATATACTATATGTATACTAATATATAACAAAATATAATTATATATTTACTAAATGTATCACAATATAAATGTTATATATAATTATATCTTTAACTACATACATATTTATAACTATATGTGTATAACTATATATTAATATTAGTGAAAATATGTAACACTATATAATTAAATATAACTATATTTGTAACTATATATACATATATTTATTCATATAATTAAATTATAATATTTGTGTATAACATTGTACATAATTCTGTATTACTACTTATAACTACTTGTATGAATATTATATATAACTATATGTTTAATTATATAAAACTATTTATAACTATATATATTATATGAAAATTAATATATAACTATAAATATTTGTATCTTACTATGTGTATAACTTTAAAAGTTTTATGTATAATTATATTTAAATATTAGATTTACAGCTTATATTTATTATATATTAGTAAATAGTAGTATATAAAAAAGTATTTTACTATATATATACCTATACATTACTATATGTATAAAAATATAAAATTAAATTAACAAATATATAAACCTACATGTATAAATATATGTTTATCTATATGTCTAACTATATGTATAACCATATGTAACAATATTTATAAGTACATGTAAAACAACACACAATATTATGTTAAATTATGTGTATAACTAAATATAAATATTTGTATAACTAAATAAATGTCTATATAATTATATATTACTTTATTTGTAACATTATATACATATATGTATTAATATAATAAAAAGAAAATATTTTTTATAATGTTGTTCATATTTATGTATAACTACTCATAACTACTTGTATGAAAATATCTATATATAACTATATGTTTAATTATATATAACTTTTTATAACTATATATATAATATGTTAAGTAATATATAAGTATAAATAATTGTATCTTACTATATTTATAACTTTAAAAGTTTTATGTATAATTATATTTAAATATTAAATTTACAGCTTATATTTATTATATATTTGTATATAGTAGTATATAAAAAAGTAATTTACTATATCTATACCTATACATTACTATATGTATAAATATATATAATTAAATTAACAAATATATAAACCTACATGTATAAATATATATTTAACTATATGTATAACTATATGTATATTTACATGTAATAATATTGATAATTACATGTATAACAATACACAACATTATGTTAAATTATATGTGTAAGCCTATATATTAATATTAGTATAACTAAATAAATGTTTATATAATTATACATAAATATTTTTGTAACTACATATACACATATGTATTAATATAATTAAAGCAAAATATATTTTTTAAACCTTGTTTATATTTATGTATAACTACTTATAACTACTTGCATGAATATATCTATATATAACTATATGTTTAATTATATATAACTATTTATAACTATATATATTATATGTAAAATAATATATAACTATAAATAATTATATCTTACTATATGTATAACTTTAAAAGTTTTATGCATAATTATATTTAAATATTAAATTTATAGCTTATATTTATTATATATTTGTATATAGTAATATATAAAAAGTATTTTACTATATCTATATCTATACATTACTATATGTATAAATATATAAAATTAAATGAACAAATATATAAGCCTACATGTATAAATGTACATTTAATTATATGCGTAACTATATGTATAACCACATGTAACTATATTTATAAATTACATGTATAACAACATACAACATGATGTTAAACTATATGTGTATAACTATATATAAATATTTTTATAACTAAATAAATGTCTATATAATTATATATAACTATAAATAGAGACAATCGCGTTTGTTAAATAAATTGATTTTTCTTTAAATAGTTATGGAAGATGATATTGAATGGTTGTAGAAGGGTCAAATAGTGAATGGAATGTTCTCTAATGAATGGGGGGATACAGTTGATGAATATTTTGAGTTTTCTTTGAGACACCCTAAGTGTGTGAATGGAGGAACAGATATAAGGTGTCCTTGCACTTTAGTTAAATGTTAGATTAAAAAGTTTTTGAATGTTGAGACTGTGAAGATTCATTTATATAGAAATGGTTTTGTGACTGATTACTATGTTTGGATATACCAAGGTGAGAAGCAAGCCCACCAAAAGGAGATCCAACTCTTTCGCTTAAGGAAAAGTGGAATGAGGGTTATCTTAATGACAATGTGGATAATGATATGTTTGAAATTTTCAAGCCTCCGAGTAAAGAAATTGGTGCTAAAGAGAAAAAGTATCTAGCAGACTATGAATATAAAGTAGCTCATTTATATGTCCTAATTAATTGTTCAGATGTTCAACCATTCATTGAGTAAGTATTTTATAATAGTCAAATGAGATCTATTTAGCATTATAATTGAATATTTCCTATCAATGTATCAATTATTTTTAATTTCATTTTTTAGTGATTTTGTTAAAGATAAATGTAAAGAGTTTCCAAACATAAATGAAGAAGCTATCAATGCCATGATAGAACAAGAATTTCCACTAATTTTTGAAAAATCCATATGTTTACTTATAATGATAATCACAACACAATTAATTGTTCTAATAAAAATTTATAATTATAATCTAAACAATCCACTTAATTTTGATTACATGTTTATAATCATGCAAAGAAAATTTCCAATTATTATTTTCGAAGTATAACACAAGGTCCCCTAAGAGTGGTTAGAACGTACAATGGTTACTATGTGAATGGTTTTAAATTTCACACTAAATTGTATGGTAGTTACCGAGCAACTGATAATACGGGGGTATGCATTAAAGGATCCATATACAATGAAACTGAATATGACTATTATGGGACTATGGTCGAAGTGATCGAGTTAGAATTTGAAGCCGTCCCGCTTAAAAAAACTATGTTATTCAAATGGGAATGGTTCGACCCAACACTACATGTTGATATTGTTGTCAATCCTCGATATAAACTTATAGTTGTGCATGATAAAAAATTCAACAACTATGAACCTTTGGTCTTTTGTAGTGCTGGTGTCATGACTGTGTTTTGAGTCATGTGTTAAGTTGATTAAAAGCATGTTTTGTGTCAGCAATAAGGGTCTGTATGTTCTGGTAGAAGTTCTATTATGTATGTTAATAGTGTCTGTAAGAGTCGGCAAAAGAAGCATAAGAGCCAAAGTTGTGAGAATCAAAAGGACTAGAAGATAGCCAGAATTAAAGTGAATGGGAATGGCAGTAAGCAAGGCAGAAACACCCAGGATAGGGCTTAGCACCAAGAAATTTTATAGAGGATAATAAAAGCATCTTAAAAAAGCATTTATATAGTTTGTTAATTTGATTTATTGTATTTTAAAGTTTGTGAATGGTGGGAAATGGGTAGAAGTTAGTTTGTTAAAATGGTATTCCTCCGCCGAAAGAGAGAGTTATACAATTAATAAAACAAACTTTTCAAAAAAAGAAAGGTTTGGAAAGCTGTGTGCAAGTTCAAAGCAAGGGCTAAAATTGACATCCCCACATCACCAAGTACTAATTTCATAGAACCAGCTTTTCAAAATTATACAATGATGTTATAATCGAAGCTGTGGTGGGGGATGAAGACGTTCTTTTAGTCACATCTTCTAAGATGGATACAAGTGGGGATGTAGATGTAGATGAAAATTTAATTGATTAAGAGAAAGAAATGAGTGATGAAGATGAGTTTGAAAATGATGTTACTATATATGAAGAAAAAGACGAACTAGATTTGGATGATTCATATGAGAATGAGTAGACAGTGAGTTTTATGTTATTTCAATGGTTACTCATTTTTGCTTATTTTCATTGCCTTATGTATTTTTTATAGATACGGCAAGTGGATGAGGTAGAGGTAGCACATTGCAAGGTAGTATGAGTTATGATATAGGAAACACGGCCTCATGTATGCCCGAAACTGGTAGAAGGTCATGTGTGGATGAGATGCCAAAGCAGACAGAAAAGGTCCTGAATGTACTGCAGCAGCAGCATCAGCTGACTGATCCACATAATGGTTGTAAGATTTTGATGAATGATCAAAAGATGTGAGAGAGAGAGGAGGGAGTGGATGGAGATGTTGGACAGTCTTCCTCAGAGCACCGCATAGATGAGACTCTTTCTATTGGTCGGTTTGATCCGATAATTAAATAATCCGTAAGATATAAAACTTAACAAATGATTTATTATTTTATTATTTTATTTCTTACTTGCTAATAATTTTTTTGTTACAGGATGAAGTTAGAGCCGTTTGGTTCTATTTCTAGGGTTCCTAGGACAATTTTCAAGAAGTCATTTAAACTTATTGGACATAATTGGATGTCACTCACATATAGAGACCAATTGATTATTTGGAGAGAATTTAAGGTAAATACTACTACCTAAAAATTTTTACATCTTTTATTTATTCTTTTTTCACTAATTAAAAATTGTTTATTTATAATTATAGAAAGTTTATAGGTGGACATAGATAGTGGAGATGGTCAAAAGTGTGTTCTATAGATATGTTGTCAGTCAATATAAAGACACCATTTACGAGATCACAGATAAATGGTTGAAGAAGAAAGAAAAAAAAATCGAGTGTCCCGGATCATGTTTTCAAGGAGTGGAGTAGATGAGAAGATCCAGATTATTAGAAGAGGTGTGATCAATAGAGCAGCAATCATTGCTCAGAGCGAGCTAGGGAGGGTAGTGGCATGTCTACATACACTTATGGATCTTGCTTTATGCGTGTACACGAATGAGCATTGGTATTATTTCTAATTTATAATTTTTATGGTTATTACTTTGTGAAATATGTTCAATTATGCCTAAATTTCATTTATCATAAGTAATTTTTTTTCAATAGAATTAATGTATGTATTGTGTCTAATTATAGACATGCATGGAGTGTAAAAAGTCCTGTGTTACTCGCTTATTCAGATACACACACACGTAGGCTCATGATGATCAGACTTTCATTGATCAGAGATCTCGTGCAATAAATGTAATTTTCATAAAAAAATTAACTTTTTGTTTGTTTGTTTGAATATAAATTGAAATACTTTTTATACATTTTTATTAGGCGAGATATGAGTAAATGTTAGCTGCTGCGACTCAAGCATATTCCCAGTCTACTTCAGGTTAATGTGATGGTGCAATAGGTAGTTCTCATTCATCAGCTCCACCAGTTGATATGAATTAGATTTGTCATGTAGTTGTTGATGGCAAGGAGAAGATGCCCATCTATGGGGTTGATTCGTCGACATCATCATTCTACTCACATAGACGACTAGTTATGAAGTTGAATTTTCATGATCAGTTTCAAATTTGTTCTCGACGATGGAGAAATTTCAGGACGTGATGCGAAATAGATACATTATTAGTTGGCCGATACCCTGCAGCACATGATCAACTATGAAAATGATAAGGATGAGTTGTCTATGCATTTTGAGTGACTTACAAAGAAGTTTCAGGAAGGATGACTATAGTTCAACCATGATGATCTACCCTCGGATTATTCGGCATAATGATCCAGCTAGAGCATCTACTCCATCACCTACAGTAACACCTTGAGCAACTATATTAGGACTAGTAGCAGCAGAAAGCTCTACCCAAGTACCTGACATCTCACCATGTGGACCAGAAACATCGCAACATAATGATTATGAAGCTAGGTTGGATGATTGAGTGTACTACACACATTATTTTTCAATGCCTAAAACATTGATCTTCAATTTCATTTTTTTATTTTATCTTGATGTATTTAATATATACATGTAGTATATATATAGTTGTTTGCTGGAGTTAATTGGATTTTTTTGTTGTATTATCTGTATATGTTTCTGCAGCAACTGCATCAAACTTGATGTTTTTTAGATTTTTTTATGAGTTTTATGTTCTAGCTTCAACAGAAATGCTGGAAAAATAGAAAAAAAAATTGCGTCGGTAATTACTGACCGAATTGCAACCAAACCTATCAAATTTTTTTAAAATCAATGCTCGGTAAAAGGCCACCAAACCGTCGGTAATAGGCCACCAAACAGTCGGTAATACTTTTGGAGATCAATCGCCAACCAATGATTTAAAAAATGTTGGTCAGTTTTTGGTAGCAATTTTTTTGGTTATTACTGATTATTTTTTGACAAATTACCGACCTAATGCTTTTGGTCGAAAAATAATTAGAATATAGTCGAAAATTATTTGTCATTAAATGTTCTCCAATGGTCGGTAAGTACCGACCCTTTGGAGACCATTACCGACCAAGTGCTTTTGGTCAGATAATGGTTGGAATTTAGTCGATAATTATTTGTCGATGAATGTTCTGTAAATGATCATTTATTACTGACCATTTGGAGAGCATATACCGACCTAATTATTTTAGTTGGAAAATTATCGGAATATAGTTGATACATATTTGTCAGGAGAAAGTCGGTAAATGGTCCCTAATTTAGAAACCGACTAATTTATTGTTAGTAAAAAAAATAGTGACGAGCAAAATTAGAACCTAATATTTTGGTCATTAATTGGTAGATATTTTATTTATTGACCAAAAAACACCAATTTAGAGACAAAAAATTGGTCGAAAATTCGGTAATTTTTAGTAGTGATAGACATATATATAGATAATGATATAATTAGATAAATAGATAAATAGATAGATAGATAGGTAGATAGACACACACACACACACACACACACACACACACACACACACACACACTCATATATATATATATATATATGGATATAAATAGATAGACAAAAAAATAAATAGACAAATTAATTAATAGATAGATAGACAGATAGATAGATAGCCAGATAGATCGATATATAGATAAACAGATAGACAGATAGATATACAAATAGACATATATATAGATTTATATGCACACAAACAAATAGATCGACAAATAGATAGAAAGATAAATAAACAAATAGACATATAAAAAAGTAGACAGATAGACATATAGACAAATATATAGATAGACATATTGACATATAGATAGATAGTTAGATAGATAGTTAGATAAATAGACAGATAGACAAATAGATCGATCGATAGATAGAAGACAGATAGATCGATCGATAGATAGAAGACAGATAGATCGATCGATAGATAGAAGACAGATAAATAGATAGATTGATAGATAGATAGGCAGATAGACAGATTGATAGAAAGACAAATAGATAGATAGATAAATAGATATGCATATAGAAAATAGACCTATATATAGATAGAATGAAAAATAGATAAAGGGATAAACAGATAGGCATATAGATAGATATATAGATACAAAGATAGATAGATAGACAAATAGATAGTTAAAAAGATACATAAATAGATAAACAGCTAGATAGATAGAGAGACAGATAGAAACATAGATAGACAGATAGACATATAGAAAGATAGACAGACAGACATATAGACAGATAGATAGATAGACATATAGATAGATATATAGATAGTTAGATAGATAGACATAAAGATAGATAGATAGATAGATAGACACATAGACAGATAGATAAATATATAGATAAATTGATAGACATATAGACAAATAGACAGATAGATAGATAGACAGAATGATAGATAGACAGATATAGAGATAGATAGACAAATATACACACACACACACACACACACACACACACACATATAATTAGATAGACATATAAACAGATAGGTTGAGACAGACAGATAGATAGATAGTAAGAGTGTTAGATAGACAGAAAGATAAATAGATAGATATACAGACAGGTAGATTGATAGATAGTTAGACAGACATATAGATAGATAGATATACAAATGGACCGACAAATATATATATATATAGACGGATAAACAGATAGACAGGTAGACAAATAGATAGACAGATAGATAGATAGATTGTTAGAGAGATAGACAAATAGATTGATAGACAGAAAGAAAGAAAGAAAGATAGATAGATAGATAGAGATATAGGCACATAGATTAATTGATTGATTGGCAATATGAATATTGGTAGATAGACATAGATAGATATAAAGATAAATATATTGATAGTTAGATAGACAAATAGACATATAGACAAACAAACAAATAGATAGATATATAGAAAAATAGATTTCTTGATTAATAGATTTATAGATAAATAGATAGACAAATAGACATATAGACAGGTAGACAGATAGAGATATAAACAAATAGATAGATAGAGATATAGACAAATAGACAGATAGATTGATAAATAAATAGAAAGATATATAGACAGATAGAAAGATAGATATATCATTTAGATATATAGATAGATTGACAGATAGATAGATGAATAGATAGATACCTAGATAGATTAATAGACAGATAGATAGATAGAATGATAAATTGATAGATATGTTGATAGAAGATAGATAGTTAGATAGACAATTAGATAGATAGATTGATAGATAGAAAGATAGGTAGTTTGACATATATACAGATAGATAGATAGATAGATAGATACAAAGATATAGATATAGACAAATCGACATATATATAAATAGTTAAATAAATAGAGAGATGGAAAAACAAATAGACAGATAGACAGATAGAGAAATAGATATATAAATAGATAAATAAATAGATAGAATAGATAGATATTAATATAGGTAGATCAACAGATTGACAGATAGACATATAAACAGATAGATTGATAGACAGATACATAGATAGATAAATAGACAGGCAGTTTGATAGATAGATAGACAAACACATAGATAGATAGATAAATAGATAGATAAATAGATATACATATAGACATATATATAGATAGATAGATAGATATATATATATATATATATATATATATATATATATATATATATATATATATATGGGTAAATAGATAGAGGCTAAACAAATAGATAGATAGACAAATAGAAAAATAGACAAATAGACAAATAGACAAATAAACAGATAGATAGATTGTTAGAGAGATTGATAGAGAAATAGATAGACAGATAGAAAGATAAATAGTTAGAGATATAAGCAGATAGACAGATATATTGATAGGCAGATATGAATATAGGTGGATAGACTAATAGATAGATAAGTAGATAAAATGATAGATTGATAGATAGATAGACAAATATACTGATGGACAGAAAGAAAGAAAGATAGATAGATAGAAAAATAAATATCTAGATTGATAGATTTATATATAGATAGATGGACAAATTGACATATAAACTGGTAGTCAGATCGAGATATAGACAAATAGACAGACATATTGACAGATAAATAGTAAGATAGATAGATAGACAGATAGATAGATCATTTAGACATATAGACAGATTGATAGATAAATAGATAGATGAATAGATAAATACCTAGATAGACAATTAGACAGAAGGATAGATAGAATGATAAATAGATAGATACATTGATAGAAGATAGATAGATACATAGATAGATAGACATATAGATAGATAGACAAATTGAGATATAGTTAGAAAGAAAGATAGATAGATATATAGATAAATAGACAAATAGAAAGATTTATAAATAGAATGATAGATAGATCGGTAGATATGAACATAAGTAGATAGACAGATAGACATATAGACATATAGATAGATAGATTGATTGATTGACAGATAGACAAAAATATAGAAAGATAGATATACAAATAGATAGTTAGATAGTGAGATAGAGAAATAGATAGACAGATATACAGATGATAGATAGACAGATTAATTGATTAACAGATAGATAATTATACAATTAGATTGATTAACAAATTGATAGATTTAGAAATTGATAGATTGATAAATAGAAAGATAGATAAATAGACAGATAAATAGATAAATAGACAGACAGATAGATCGATAGATAGATAGATAGATAAATAGAAAGATAGGTAGATAAATAGATAGACAGACAGATAGAATGAAAATAGATAGATAGATAGACAGATAGACAAATAGTCAAATAGATAGATTGAATAATTGATAGATACATAATTAACAGATAGATAGATCGACAAATTGATAGATTAAAAAATTGACAGATAGACAGATAGAATATAAATAGATACATAGATATAAAGATAGAAATATAGACATATATATATATATATATATATATATATATAGCCAGATAGCCAAATAGGCATATAGATAAAAAGATAGAGAGATAGATAGATAAATAGATAGATCGGTATATAGATAGATAGATAAATTGAAAGATAGACAAATAAATAGATAGATAATTTGTTAAACACATAGTCAACAAACATATACATAGATAGATAGATAGAGATATAAAAAGATTTATAGATAGACAGCTAGACACATAGATAGATAGCCAGATAGATAGAAAGATATTTATACATTTAGACAAATAAACATATATATATATATATATATATATATATATATATATATATATTATTATTTATTTATTTATATGTACGCAAATAAATAGATCGATAGATAGACAGAAAGATAAATAGATAAATAGACATATAGACAAGTAGACATATAGGACATATTGACATATTGTAGATAGTCAGATAGATAGTTTGATAAATAGACAGATAGACAAATTTGACAGATAAAAATATAGACAAATAGATCGATCGATAGATAGAAGTCAGATAGATTGATAGATAGATAGACAGATATGCAGATTGATAGATAGACAAATAGATTGATAAATTGCTATACATATAGAAAATAGACATATATATAGAAAAAAAGATAAATAGATAGATGGATAAACAGATGGACATATAGACAGATATATAGATACAAAGATAGATAGATAGATAAATAGATACTTAAAAAGATAGATAGATAGACAGCTAGATAGATAGACAGAAAGATAGAAACATAGATAGAAAGATTGACTTATAGATAGATAGAAAGATAGATAGACATATAGATAGATAGATAGATAGGAAGATAGATAGGCAGATAGATAGATAGATATATAGATAGAAAGATATGTAGATAAAAAGATAGATAGAAAGTTAAATAGGTAGATAGACACATAGAAAGATAGATAAATATATAGATAGATTGATAGATTGATAAACAAATAGACAGATATATAGATAGATGGAATGATAGATAGACAGAATACAGATAGACAGACATATATATATATATATATACAGATATAAAATAAATAGATATACATATAGACATATAAATAGATAGACATATAGACAGACCGATAAATAGATAGATAGATAGGTATATAGATAGATAGACAGACAGATAGATAGATAGATAGTCATAGTGTTAGATAGACAGATAGATAAAATAGATAGATAGACGGATAGGCAGATTGACAAATAGGTAGATTGACGGATAGTCAGACAGACATATAGATAGATATACAAATGGACAGACTTTAATATATATATATATATATGATAAAACAGATAGAGAGATAGACAAATAGACAGACAAACAGACAGATAGATAGATAGATAGAAAGATAGAAAGATAGATATATTGAGATATAGGCAGATAGATAGATAGATAGGTTTGATTGGCAGATATGAATATAGGTAGATAGACACATAGATAGTTAGATAGATAGATATATTGATAGACAGACAGATAGATAGATAGATAGAAAATAGATTTCTTGATTAATATATTTATAGAAAAATAAATAGACAGATGGACATATAGACAGGTAGATAGATAGAGATATAGACAAATAAACAGACATATTGATAGATAAATAGATAGATGCATAGATAGATAGATAGATAGATAGATAGATAAATATATCATTTAGACATATAGACTAATTGACAAAAGATAGATTGATAGATAGATAGATAGATGAATAGACAGATACCTAGATAGACAAATAGATGGATAGTTATATAGAATGATAAATAGATAGATAAATCGATAGAAGATAGATTGTTAGACAGATAGATAGATAGATAGATAGGTAGGTAGGTAGTTTGACATATATATAGATATATAGATAGATACATAGATACATAGATATAGATATAGACAAATAGACATATATATAAATAGATATATAAATAGATAGTTGGATAAACCAATAGATCGATAGACAGATAGAGAGATAAATAGATAGATTAATAGATTGATTGACAGATCAATAGATAGATAGAAAGATATATAGATAGAGAGATAGATAGATAGATAGATATGAATATAGGTAGATTGACAGATATATAAATATACATATAAACATATAGATCTAAAGATAGATACGTAGATAGATAGATAGACAGATAGATAGATAGATAATAGATTGACACTTAGTCAGATTGTTAGATAGAAAGATAGATAAATAGACGGATAGATAGATAGACAGTTTGATAGATAGACAGACAGACAGATAGATAGATATACATATAAACATATAGACATATATATATATATATATATATATATATATATATATATATATATAATATATATACAGATATATAAATAGACAGATAGACAAATAGACAAATAAATAGATAGATAGATATATATATAGATAGTTAGAGAGATTGACAAATAAGTAGATAGACAGATAGAAAGATAGATAGATAGAGATATAGGCAGATATACAGATATGTTGATAGGCAGATATGAATATAGGTAGATAGACTGACAGATAGATAGATAAAGATATAGATTGATAGACAGATAGAAAAATAGATAGAAGGACAGAAACATAGATAGATAGATAGATATAAAAATAGATATCTATATTGATAGATTATAGATAGATATATAGACAAATAGACATATAAACTAGTAGACAGATAGTGATGTAGAATGATAGAGATATACAAAAATAGACAGACAGATTGATAGATAAATAGATAGATAGATGGATAGACAGATAGAAAGATAGACAGATCATTTAGAAAAATATACAGATTGACAGATAGATAGATTAATAGGAGATACCTAGATAGACAATTATACAAAAGGATAGATAAAATGATAAATAGATGAATACATTGGTAGAAGATAGATAGATACATAAACAGAATGAAATATAGATAGATAGACAGATAGACAATTTGACATATAGACAGATAGACAGATACATAGATACAGATATAGACAATAGACATATATATAAATAGATAGATAAATATATTGATGGATAAACAAATATATAGATAGATAGATTGAAAATAGTTAGAGAGATAGATAGATAGATTGACAGATAAATAGATAGATAGACAAAAATATAGTAAGATAGACATAAAAATAGACACTTTGATAGTGAGATAGATAGACAAATAGATAGATAGGCAGATTGACAGATAGACAGATAGACATATGGTAGATAGATAGATTAACTGATTGATAGATAGATAATTATACAGATAAATAGATTAACAAATTGAAATATTTAGAAATTGACAGGATTTATAAATAGATAGATATATAAATACACAAATAAATAGATAAATAGATTGATAGATTGATAGATAGACAGATAAATAGATATATAGATAGATAGATAGAAAATAGATAGATAGATAGATAGATAGACAAATAGCCAGATAGACAGATTGAATAATTGATAGATACATAATTAAAAAGATAGATTGATTGACAAATTGATAGATTGAAAAATTGACAGATTGACATATAGAATATAAATAGATAGATAGATATAAAGATAGATAGATTGACATATAGATATATAGATAGACAGATAGATGGATAGAAAGCCAGATAGCCAAATATGCATATAGATAAAAAGATTTGGAGATATATAGATAGATTAATAGATAGATCGATATATAGATAGATAGATAGATAAATAAAAAGAAAGATAGAAAAATAGATAGATAGATAGTTAGACAGATAGTCATATAAATATATACATAGATAGATAGATAGATAGAGATATAAAAAGAATTATAGATATACAGCTAGACAAACAGATAGATAACCAGTTAGATAGAAAAACATTTATACATTTAGACGGACAGATAGATAAATAGATAGACAGAAAGATTGAGAGACAGATAGATAGATAGATAGATAGATAGATAGATAGTTAAATAGATAGATAGATAGACAGATAGATAGATATATAGAGGTATAGATAGATACCTAGATAGATAGATAAATAAAGAGAGAGAGAGAGAGATATATATATATATATATATAGACAGATAAAAAGATATACAGGTTGATTGATTGTTAGAAATATAAATAGATAGATAGATAGATACATATTTAGACATATAGATAAATAGACTAATAGAAAGATACACGGATAGGCATATAGAAAGATAGACAGATAGACATATAGATATATAGTCAAATAGAAAGATAGACAGATAGAGAGATAAACAAATATAAAGCTAGATGATACATAGATAAACAGAGTGACATATAAGGCAGCTAGGCAAATATGTAGATTCGCTTATAGGCAAATAGATAGATATATAAATAAACATTTAGAAAGATAGACATATAAATACATCGCTATATAGATAGATACACTGATAGATAGAAAGATAGATAGATAGATAGACACATAGGCATATATAATGATAGACATATAAGCCAATAGATAGATAGATTGATAGTTAGATATGTAGAAAGGAAGATAATAAATATACAATAGATAGATAGACAATATATAGATAGATATATAGACAGACAGACAGATACATAATAGAGAGATAGATAGACAAATAGATCGACAAATATATTGATGCGAGATAACTGATAGACACATAGGACATAGACACATATACAGATAGACAGACAAATAGACATAAAATAGACAGAAAGATATATAGTTAGACTAAACAAATTGATTGATAGATAGATAGTCACATAGGCATATATACTTATCATATATAATTACATAGACATATCGATAGATTTATAGATAGATAGATAAATAGATAGACAAATAGGCATCTAAGCAATTTATAAAAAAGGCAGATAGGCATATAGACTAGTAGAACAATTAGACACGTAGACAGAGATTAAATAAATGGATAGATAAACTGATAGATAGATAGATAGAATAATAGATAGATAGATAAATAGACAGATAGAATGATAGAAACTTGTATAGAAAAATAAATAGACTTATAGGCTGATAGAAGATATATAGATAGACAGATATAGTAGAAAGATAGATAAACTGATAGATAGATGGACAGATGGACAAATATATAAATAGACAAATCTAGAGATAGACAACGATATAGATATATATATATATATATATTATATATATAGAAAGATAGATGGATGGATGGATAGATAGATAGATAGATAAATAGAGATATTAGATATGTGGATGAATAGATAAATAGATAATTAAAAAAAATATATAGATAGACATATAGACAGATAAAAGTTTGGAAGAAAACAAATTTATAGAAATATAGACTGATAGACAAATTGATAGATAAATAGATAGATTGATATATAGATAGACATATAAATGAATAGAGAGAAAGAAAAATATACAAATTTAAAGATAGATAATATATAGACAGATATGAAGATACATTGTTCGGTAGATAGAAAAGATAGAGAAATAGATAGACAAATAGGCATATAGATAAATAGATGTATAGAATATAGACATATGACACATAGATAGATAGATAGGTAGATCCGTAAAAGAAAGATTGATAGATTATAGATAGATAGATAGATGACGGATAGATAAACAAACAAACAAATAATAGATAGAAGAGAGATTGATAGACAAATAGATAGACAAATAGAGATGCATAGATTGAAAGATAGGACACATAGGCACATAGTTACAAAGATAGATAGACAGATAGATA